>JASPKZ010008130.1:0-127500 GCA_030220185.1 Diploptera punctata
GATATATAGATATATCGAGGTCAAGCTATACTATACATTGGTTTAAAAAGAAGTTTGTTTACAACTGGAGCTTAGTTTGGAATTAAATGTTCAAAGCGTATAGCTATGGACGACGATGACATAGAAGTGACCTTGAATGCAGTATTAACACATATTTTTACAGTTTGAACAGCTGATAGATAAGATCATTGAAGCGAAACAAATCCAAGCGGTTAGCTGCATGTTTTCATTAATTAATTGCTCATTCATCTAATTAATTAGCTCTCTAATTACGTAACAGCATGTCGTACAGTCACTTTCACTACACAATAGTTCACAAAACTGTATACCACACATATATAGGGTTCCGCACATAATCCTTAAATTGGCAAAACACTAATTACTCACGTCAGTTATTTGAATGTGGCGGACCGAACTCAAAACGATATCATACGTAACTATTATTATTATTATTATTATTATTATTATTATTATTATTATTATTATTATTATTATTATTATTATTATTATTATTATTATTATTATTATTATTATTATTATTATTATTATTGTGTATATTGTGTAATTCTACACACATTTAAGTAATTTTTACTCGTTCGTTTTCTTCTGTTTCATTGATAATCTTTATATATATAATTCAGAAAATTATTATAAATAATTTATTATTATTAATAAATATTATATATAATATATATATAATTCGGAAAATACAGAAGAATATATAAAATTCTTCTGTACGTGTGTTTGTCACTGAACTCCTCCTAAAGGACTGAACTAATTTTGATGAATTTGTGTGTGTGTGTGTCTGATTGGGTCACTCGAAGGCTTACATTCACAATTGGACCCTCTAAAACCATTAGGTGTATGAGTTCATCTGGAGTTACAATTAAAAATTCGCTCTAGCGGTCACATTTTTCGATCTTTCACACACGAAAGTCAGTATAGCCCATTAAAATAAACTGAGGTAGATATTATCCAAACGAGCGAAATCCGACAATTAGAAGTGGAAGTTTACTTAAAATCCGAAATTTAAAAACTGTCTAAACGACTGGACCGACTTTGATGAAATTGTGCGTGCGTGTGTCTGGTGTTTTGTGTGTGTGTGTGTGTTTTGTGTGTGTGTTTTTGTGTGTGTGTGTGTTTGTGTGTGTGTGTGTGTGTGTGTTTGTGTGTGTGTTTGTGTGTGTTTGTGTGTGTGTTTGTGTGTGTGTGTGTGCGTGTGTTTGTGTGTGTGTGTTTGTGCGTGTGTTTGTGCGTGTGTTTGTGTGTGTGTTTGTGCGTGTTTGTGCGTGTTTGTGCGTGTTTTGTGCGTGTTTGCGTGTGCGTGTGTGCGTGTGTGCGTGTTTGTGTGTGTGTGTGTGTTTTTGTATGTGTGTTTATGTGTATGTGTGTTTTTTTGTGTGTGTGTGTGTGTGTGTGTGTTTGTGTGTGTGTTTGTGTGTGTGTTTGTGTGTGTGTTTGTGTGTGATGTTTGTGTGTGTGTTGTGTTGTGGTGTGTTTGTGTATGTGTTTGTGTGGCGTGGTGTGTTTGTGCTGTTGTTTTTGCCGTGTTTTTTGTGACGTGTTTGGGCGTGTTCTTTGTGAGTGTGTGTGTGAGTGGTGTGTTTGTGGTGTTTTTGGTGTTTTTGTGAGTCTTTGTTTGTGAGTAGTTTTGTGCGTGTTTTTGTGAGTGTGTGCGTGTGCGTGTGTGTGTGTTGTTGTGTGTGGTGTTTGTGTGTGTGTTTGTGTGTGGTAGTTTGTTGTGTGTGTGTTGTGTGTGTGTTTTTGTGTGTGTTTGTGCGTGTTTGTGCGTGTTTTTGTAGGTGGGTTAATGTGTGTGTGTTTTTGTGCGGTGTGTGTGTGTGTGTTTGTGTGTGTTTGTGCGTGTTTTTGTGCGTGTGTGCGCGTGTGTGTGTTTGTGTCTTTGTGTGTGTGTGTGTGTGTGTGTGTGTGTGTGTGTGTGTGTGTTGTTGTGTGTGTGTGTGTGTGTGTGTGTGTGTGTGTGTGTGTGTGTGTGTGTGTGTGTGTGTGTGAATGGATCCCTGGATGGTTTAGATTCACAATTGGGCCCAGTAGGTGGCGCTGCGATCGAATAATAGGATTTTAATAGTCATCTCCGTTACCGACATATTCCGCGCTACAACTACTTGACGTCATAATTCACGCTTCTTGAGCCACAACAGATGGCAGTGAGGAGTTTTCTTGCGAACTTATTAATTAGTGAATTTTATGGCAAAAAAAAGTAACATATTTTTATGGTCCGGTCATGACACGAGAATTGAACAGGACAACGTCTGCTGGGTCCACTAATTTAAAATAAAATAAACATTTTCCTGTATCCTATAGGGCACATTGCCAATGTAATGGGTAACTAAGAATTATGTTCAATAGACACTGATATCATTATCATCATCATCATCATCATCATACATGGTGTGGCAGCTGATTTTGGGTCCTATATGCTTCCTAGCAGACTTCTCTATTTGCAGCTAAAAAATAAATAAATAAATGTCCTCAACTCGTGTTCAACTCAGGATCGGTCGAGGGATGAGATGAGATATTTATAGAGTTCTGTGAACCACAAGGGTGTCGGTCGACCACTCCTGACGCACAGTGCAGGTGCGGATGAACGAAATGGAACGAAATGGGTGAGAAGAGTATGGAGAAGTGATGGAATGAAATTTTTGGCAGGATAAAATGGGAGAAACCCCGAGAAAAACCTGCCCAAACTCCATTTTTTCCACCACGTAAACCCATATGGAGTGACCGAGACTCGATCTCGGGAACCCAGTGGTGAGAGGCGAGCGTCTAACCGTTTGTGCCACGAAAATTGTTCTAATTTCTAATTTTACTAATTCTAATATCCTGCAAGACATCATCCTCCCATCTTAATTTTGGTCTTCCAACTTTTCTGGTTTGTAATGGTTGTGCCATATAGATCTTTATTATTATCCATACGTATCAAATGTCCAGCCCAGGCCAATCTATTAATTTTTATAAACTTCACTAAATGGGGTTCCTTATATAATTCATACAATTTCTCCTTCATCAAATATCACCCTCTTTCACAGCTCCAAAAAATACAATCCCCTGCTGTTTATAATCTAATAATAGCTAATACCCGGCGTGCGCTGCGACGCCTAAACAAATTAAGTGTGTTTTTATGTTTACTTAAATAAGTAAAAAGGAAAATAATTATAAATGAATATCGTAATTATTTTTAGATATCCCGTGCTGATTATCCGGCGTTGTTCGGGAATCTACTTATCCCGATCTTTTTGGCATCAATGAGCTGAAAGATAAAAATGGTTATTATGAGTTATCCGTCGCGGAATTTTAGTAGATTTTTTTTTTTAGATATTCAACTCTGTGTACATTAATTTTGTGTATTTGTTATTATTTAGGCAGCGTAAGCCATTTAAGCGTCCAAAACGTTCTGAAAAACACGTATTTTTCTCTACAAATGGTGATTTTAAGGGTGAAGAGGTCGAGTATTACAATTCTCTTACAGCCTAAAACCTTCCCAGAAACTCCTGAACTTTCAAAACGTTTTGGACGCTTAAATGGCTTACGCTGCCTAACCCATAACATACATATAAAATTAATGTACACAGAGTTGAATATCTCAAAAAAAAGATCTACTAAAAATTTCGCGACAGCACATGTCTATCTTTTACGGATAACTCATGATAACCATTTTTATATTTCAGCTCATTGTTGCCAAGAAGATCGTGATGACTAGATTCCCGGGCAAGCGGTAGCAGCGCACGGTGGGTATTCTTTAAATGATAAGTCATAATAACCATTCCCAACACAGTCGGAAGAACGGTGTGGCAGCGCATAAAGGACAAACAGACATTAGTTTATATTAGTATATATATATATATATATATATATATATAGAGAGAGAGAGAGAGAGAGAGAGAGAGAGACGATATATATATATATATATATATATATATATATATATATATATATATATATGTGTGTTATAATTAAATGTTTAACATTGAGCAATGCAAGCTTAATATGGTATTATAAGAAAAATAAATGCACGAATCCCGTCCAGGCATTTATTTTTCTTATCATACCATATATATATATATATATATATATATATATATATAGTTTTCACTACTTTCTGTGCCTAAAGTTTAATCTTCTTTCTCCACTAGTGTCTGTCCATCCACTCCATGCTCTCCAGTCCTCTTGTTCTCATTCCAGTTCTCATTTCTTGTATCCACGAGTTTCGAGGTCTTCCTTTCCTTCTTATTCGAGGTGGACACCATTCCAATGTTTATCTGCATTCGTCGTACGTGCCCATATATATATATATATATATATATATATATATATATATATATATATATATATATCATCATCCAGGGATTAAGCCTGTTGGCTCGTTCCGGTTACGTGAAAGCTAGAATTGTTAAAATTGTTCAGACCATCTTCTGTGTGGGCGTCTAAAATTTCTCCTTCCGTGCGGTTTATAATTTAGCAATAATTTTGGAAATCTTCCTTCTGGCATTCTATCAATATGTTCTTTCCAGTCATTCGTATATTTAATTATTCGGTCTGTAAGTTTGAAAATATTTAGTTCCTTTCTTATATCTTCATTTATTTTTTTATCCAGCAAAGTAGCCTATATCCTGCTATATTTCTTAAAAATCTCATCTCAGCTCCTTCCAATCTTTGTTCTTGTCTTTTAGCGATCGTCCAACATTCTGATCCATACATCAATACAGCAACAGCCATTACTTTATAAAATTTTATTTTTGTCGGCCGCGGTGGACTAGTGGTTATGCTCCTTGCCTCTGGTCCCGAGGGTCGCGGGTTAAAACCCGGCGGGGGTCGATGGATTTTTTAGGATGGAAAAATCCAAGGATCAAGTCCTCCGGGAGGGACGCCGTGGGACCCGAGTCCGAAGATTTTCAGGCTCGTAAAAAATCCTTAAGCCTGAATGAAAAGGCCTCTAAGCAAAATTTACCGAATTTTCCCGTCCAAGTACTACCTTGGTTTCCTAGATGTCAGTATGAGGCGGAAACGCTGACCACGGACCACTCAAATGACATCTATATGAAAACAAGTGTAACGAAATTAGTATGGTTAAAATTCTTCCTTGTTGGGGGAGAGCGCCTAAATCTCTGTTAAGGGAAACATGGGCTTAAAAGAAACAAGAAGATTTTTGTTCCTTTTCTTGTGTTTTTAAGGGTAATGTGTGTGTGTGTGTGTGTGTGTGTGTATGTGTGTGTGTGTGTGTGTGTGTGTGTGTGTGTGTGTGTGTGATTGTGTGTGTGTGAATAGACTTAATTCAACCATAACTAACTCACTGACACTACCGAACTTATAGGTTCATGGCCGCGAGGATGTAAGCTCTCCATACATCCCTATCCTGAGCTAATATTTTCCAATCATCCCCTGTATAATCTACTTCCCTCAAATCATAGTTAATGGTTTTCTCCCACCTCATTCTTGGTCTACCAACTGGGCGTTTTTCCTCAAATAATGTATACTTAAATAAGTAATAGAACAGTAAACAATTTTCACTTTTTTTTTCAATTCCTTTTTTACAAATAACAATACAGTCATTGAAATTATATTCCATAATAATTCTGCCCGAGGGCAGGTTTTTCACTGTAATCACATAATGCTATGCTTGCAGCTTTACTAGGGAATTATAGGTGTGGTAGCTTCCCGTTGCTTTCCACACCGGTGAAGGATGATGGTTATGAAATAATGATAAGGATGAGATGATGGCCGGATGATTTTGGAGTACCGTTGAGTCCTAAGCATCCTGACATTCGTCTTAGGCCGGTATTCTTGAAACCAACTCTCCTCTCGAAGTGAGTGGCAGGTGAGTGGCTCCGCCTTCCTATGACGTCGAGAGTATTCTTGAAACCAACTCTCGTCTCTCGACTCTCGTTTTGGCCACGCCTTACTCACTTTTAAATGTCAAATTTTAAGTCGGCAGTATTCCCGTCTTTCCCTTTGTTCTGCTCCACAGTATAAATGGCGGAATTCCAAAAGTGAATAATCTTTTGGGTTTGGAGGCACAGAAGTTAATAGAAGATGTGGAAATTGAACAAAATCTACGGGATCAAGCGAATCGCCGTCGCCGTCTGTACTTTCAGGATATTCCCCGATATACAGGTAAGTCATGTAATATATGCTGTATGATTCATTATATTCTAACTTCTTCAACAGGCATCGTGAGACTTCTTAAAATCTAGTGTTGTTTATTACAAACGTGTATGGAAATACTATATAAACCGATTACAAATAATTCATGTAGAGAAATAAAATATCACTCTCGTGTATAATCAATAACATGATCGTTTTTTTTGTTTGTATATTACACGCAAAAAGTGAAATTTTTATTAACTCCGGTCACATAACGAACAAAATTGGATAATAATTAGTAATTCAATAGTACGATATATATGTGTATGTATATATATAATATAAGGAAAATGCAAATAATGAAACATCTTCATTCAAACTACTGTAGTAGAAATTAATAAAACAATATTTCTATTAATTTTTTAATAACTTAACATTATTATTATTTAATTTAAAGAAATTAACTTCATTTCGTGTGTTTTTGTTGGGACAAGTTAGTATACGCATGATTAGTTTATTGAATAATATGCAAGCAATTTATTTTGTTAGGTTAGGAAGAGTGTAATGGGTGTATGTCAGTTTCTCATAAACTGTTTGGGAATTTATTAAGAAGGTTAGTTATTTCGATTTCACATTTATATCCTGCCACCTGGTGAAGGTTACATTAAACATTTGCGCATGTGCAGTGCGATTCTGTAGAACTTATTCATTGAATAGATGAGAGTCAAATACTAAAGTTTACCCATAATTTGCTTCACTCTTTAAATTATGCACATGAAAGATTATCTGATAACGCTTAATTTAATTTTATGCTAAACTCCTCGATTCAGGAACAAATACTTAATCAAGGTGTGACCAGACAAATATTAAATTTATTATGGCATAAATATTGTGTCATACCAATTGTGAATTTATTCAATTTGTTTATTAATTCTATTCACAGGAAGTATGCAGCTTGTAGTGGCCAGACCTCCCTGGCATCAGCCAAAGTACTGTGTCACCTGTCATCAGAAAAGTATCCACCTCTATTGCAGAATTGAAACTACAATTTATAACATTCCCTAATGGAGATGAGGTTCGTCATCTCCATTATGAATTTCATAGAATTGCTTGTTTCCGTGGTGTTGTAGTGGATTCATCGATGGCACGCATATAAAAAATAAGGAATCCTGGAGGAGAATATCCCGAAATCTTCAGAAATAGCTTGGGCGTATTCTCCTTCAACTGTCAGGTATGTACAAAAACTAGTTAAGCAAGTATTTTTGTTTGTTATTATTATTATTTTATTTCACTCCCTCTCTCCAAGCGCAACAGGCCTAGAAGGCCCTTATGCTCTTTAATTGACATCATTAGAGTTGTAATTCAAAACTGATAATGAAAGATCCAACTATTTTTTTTAGAAGCTTTATTTTTAGAGTTCAGGTTCTTCTACGTGTCGTAAATCTACGACATGTGATCCATGGCTTAAGTTGCCTTGATCAGTATTGTAAGAAAATTGAAATAAAGTCATTAGTTGCACTGTCTTAAATATATAGCACATAAAAGCAGACCTCCAAGCAGCATCTGTGAACCATTTTAGGTGAATACTTGATTTATGATGCTTTTTACCTAAATAATTTGTGCCAAGTAGGGGATTTTGTAGACCAATATCAGTGAGAAACATTTTGAAAATGTATTGTGTTAATATTGTTCTAGATTACTACCTCATACCATTTATCCCATAACATAACATAGATTTTTGCATAAATAACAAATAAAATATAACCATATTTTAATTTTTTTCATGTTTTTATTAAATTTACACTTTCCAAACCTTAATTTTCTTCCTTAATTAATCTAGGTTGGAAAGTGTTAATTTAATAAAAACTTCAAAGTATGAAGCTTTACCGTTCAAAAGTAATGTATAAATTCTCAATAAAAGTACTTCTGAATAAAAGATTCCAATGGCATGTTGGTATTGATGGTCTTCGGACGAACGAGAATTGTATAAGTAGAAAGAAATGTTGACATTCTTATCGGTGCTCAGATGGTGTAATTGGTATTGTACTAATGTACAGAATCAGAGATCCAGGGTTCAAGTCACAATTCAAGCATTATTTTTTTCTTTCTTTATTAAGGTACAAGTAAATTTACGGAAAAACTGCACTTAAACTAGCATGAAATATTTTCAAAGTCCTATAGAATAACAGTGTGCATGCGCCAGAGTTTGAGAGCCACCAATAACCCACAATCGAACCATATTGATTATCATCCTCGATTACAATCCATCGCTATGAATTTAAATGACCAATATTTGCAATAAATCCCCAAATCTATGTTAAAAAGATATATTAATAATATTAAAATTACCAAACGTTTATTAAAAATGGGTGTACACTTACTTATCGCTCCCTAATGCTGATCCAACCAGCGATAACCCAAAACAGCGATAGAAAATCATAGACTAAGTAATATACTCTGTGGAGAAAATAGCAGTTAGCATCACAATATTTCTAACAGTGTCATAAAATTGTGATTTGCACATTTAAATAAATACTTCGAAACTGTCTAATAATGTTATAAAAATTGTTTGAAAAAGTTTTAAAATATTAGGAAATACAAAATAAGTGCTATAGTTTACAATAATATAACTGAAAATCAAGCGCTAGTAAAAGTGCAGTTGAGCCAAATTTACTTCCAATAAAACAATTGACGAAACCATCACAATTTTAACGCAATGACAAAACTGAAGTGCTTGTAATGGCTATGAATAAAAAATGAATAGTTTTTCGTCAGGAACGGCATAGTTTATAGTAAGAATTTTGAATATGAAAAATTGAATATATATATATATATATATATATATATATATATATATATAATCAATTGAGTTGGTGTTTACTTGATGAAAATCCATATTAATTAATTAAATAAAATAAAAAACTTAGTTTCATTCAATTTTCATATTTATTAAGATATAATTCAGTGACAGCTGTTTCGGTACATGTCTGAAGAAGGTACAGTGTACCGAAACAGCTGTCACTGAATTATATCTTAATAAATATGAAAATCGAATAAAACTAAGTTTTACTTTTATTTAATTAATATATATATATATATATTATTTTATTTATTGCATTGAGAGTAGCTTTTTATATCTTGGATTTTTTTTTAATTTTCAGGCCATTGTGAACTTCACTATGGAATTCATAAACATCGTTACAGGCTGGCCAGGATCTGCACACGACAGTCGTATGTTCAAAAGTAGCATGATCTGTGGCCAATTTGAAGAAGGAGAAGTGTCTGGCATTCTCCTGGAAGACAGTGGGTATGCGTGCCATCATATTTTAATGACACCTCTCCTCAACCCACAAACACGAGCTGATTTCAATTATAACTCAAACTTGAAACGACGACGACTGTTATAGTTGCAACAACTGTGTTACACAATATAGCGAGGAGGGCAAACGATGCCGAAATAGAGGATCTGCCACCAATAATGCTATTCCAGTTGTGAATGATGTTTATGATTTGCCAAATGGATTGACAGCCAGAAGGGCTCTAATAGATGTCCACTTTTAATAATAAGTAAGGTGAATACCGAGTCATCCTTCCTCATAACTGGTGTTCTATTTGAAGTAGTTTTGATATTTCACGTATACCATCGTCAGCTTTTCCAGACTGTTGAAATTTAAGTTGTCAGCTCTGGACATCGAGGGAACGACAATGTTAATTTCAACATTCTGGAAAAGCTGACGATGGTATACTTTATATACAGACACTAGTTCAAATAGAACACAACAAGTTATGAGGTAGAATAACTCCGGATTTACCTTATTTGTTATTAAGAAGGACCTAATAGAGTTACTTACTTCCCATTGTATTTTTACTTGTAATTTTAGGATTGTGATTGGACAAAATTATATGAACACTTTCTTTTCACTACACTATCATGTATTGTGCATTTTTTTTGTCTTCTATACTTCCTCTGCTGTAAGGCTGTGAACATATTTGTGTTGTGTATATAGACCATTATGTGTTAAAAATGCAGATTTCCTCGTCTAAATTGTTGGTGCATCTGTAACACTATATCATTTTGTCTAATCTTAAATTTTATTTGTTCTAATATGTAATTTAAATAGGGCCCTATTCCATGTGACATATCAGCTATAAACTTTGTAATTGTCCTTTAAGTCACTAACACTATCATTTATTGGATAACATAAGTTAAAATGCGTGCACATTTATTCACATTTCTGGTATAGCCAATTGTGAACATGTTTATTTAATTCAGTTTGTTTGTTTTATGTCCCGCACCATAGCTGAATGGTTAAGGCAAGATGCTTTGTCAGAGAGTTACCGGACTTGCGCTGGTTCGGGTCTCCATGGGGGAAAAACATTTTTTCTTGTGATTTTGGCCAGTATTGGGCCATTGCTCACTCAGCATCATGAGGCATTTGGGTAGCTACAATAAGTAGCGGCTCCAAGTTCAGAAAATCAGCTATAATGACTGGGGGACCTGACATGCTGACCACATATCAATCCTACACTGGGTGAATGATCTTCTATCTCTGTGATCAACTCATGTGGAAGTGAGTCCAACAGCCAGCTAGTAGGCCAAGAGCCTTCTAGGCCTTTCAAGCCATGGGTTTTTTTATTATTTTATATTCCGTTAAGTGAGTCAAATAAGTTATTACATGTTACCTCATAAAACTCCGTGATCTTCACAGGACTGGTTTCTGAAGCTATTGCTTGTATCATCAGCCAAGATTCCATTAACTCTATAGTCTGAGTTCTGGTTGACGATAGAGGAAATAACTTCAGAAACCGGTCCTGTGAGAATCACCCAGTTTTATGAGGTGAGATGTAATAATTTGACTTACTTAATTTATTTGCCTGATAATGTAAATTCCCATCATAAAATTTCATTAAAGTAATTTAGATTTGATTAAGTAGGTAGATCCTTGGCAAGCTTTATTGTTTTGTTATCTTGTTTTCCGTAAGTTGGGTATGGAAACTTAAAAGCCTTATGATCCATCCATCCATAGTAATTCTGCCCAAGGGTAGGTATTTCACTGCAATCATAGCATTTTCATGCTATGATTTGCTAGGTAATTATAGGTGTGGTAGCTTCCCGTTGCTTTCTTTCCACATCGGTGAAGGATGATGATGATGACCGGATGATATTTGGGGACTGTTGGTCCCTAAGCTTCCTGACATTTGTCTTACAGGTGAGGAAAACCCCAAAAAAACCTCTCCCAGGAGCTTGTCCCGACCAGGAATTGGACCCACTGCATGACAAGGCAGCACGCTACCTCGAGACCACAGTGGTGGACACGATGAGGTATTATATTCTAAAAAATGTGTAAATAGTAATGTTTCACAATAATATATAAGGTATTAGTGTTACAAATTTGTGTGTTTATGTACATTGATAGCTGTGTAATGTTCATGTATGTAAATCCATATTGATTCTTGTATATAATTGTTATGAGTAATTATGAATGCTGATAATAATAAAAAGCAATGTTTTCAAATGAAACATATTTTGTATTTATTTCAGGTGTCATACATATTAATTCCACAATAAAATATAAGTATGGACTGTTCTTTAATTTCATTTTCCTGCATTGTCCAAGTACTAGAATTCACTTCTGTTTCTTTTATCATGACATACAAAACTCATGTCCACCAAAAAACAGATGTTTATTTCCAATATGCAGTTCCCTAAGATTCATCCAAATATCCTCCCATCTAAACCTTCCTAATGGTATTTTCTCAATAAAATAAATACATTTGTCGCTATAAGTTTTATAAGTTTGTTATGGGTTGATCATGTAGATTGAATAGACAGTAGAAGAAATTTTTACTGGATTAAGTTCGTTGAGGAAAAGGTTCAGTGGAGGGCTTTAGTGAATGTGCCATTTATCTTATGTATTTCATAAAGCCCTAGAGCTTGCAATATAAGTAGTAAAACCAATCAGCTATTCAAGGGGACATATTTGAAAAAAATCATGTTGACGTGAGGATGAGGTAAAACAGTAAACTGAAATGAAGTTTCATGCAATGACTACATATTTTAAAGATGGTTGTTTATATAAATGCCCTTATAGGACTGTAGGGCAAAGTAAGTGGGCATATATATAATACATATAATGTCCCATTTTTTTGTTTTCATATAAATTTTAGAATAACACTGATAGAGTATCAAAGTTTATAAATTATGACTATAGTCTTGTATCAGGAGAAGCATTAATGGCCATAAGGAGAAGAGACAATACTAATAATTTACATAACATGGTGATTAAAGATTTGTGGTGAATTACAGCAATAATTAATACATAGTTACTTAACAGTGTTTCTATAAACGGAAAAACTGCACTTAAACTAGCGTGGAATATTTTCAAAGTCCAATAGAACAACAGTGCGCATATGTCAAGGTTTTATATAGCCAGCGATAACCCACAATCTAACCACATATCGATTATCATCCTCGATTACTATATGTCGCTGTGAAATTTAAATTACTAATATTTGCAATATTAAGAGAAAATAACATCATAATATTGTCTACCAGTGTCATAATATTGTGATTTGCATATTTAAATAAATACTTCAAAATTGTCTAATAATGTTATAAAAATTGTTTGAAAAAGTTTAAAGCATTAAATAATGTTAGTTAATACAGAAGAAGAGTTTACGACAATATAAATGAAAAATCAAGCGCTAGTAGAAGTGCAGTTGAGCCCTATACCATATGTATATTTTTTACCATAATCTCAACCTTTAGGTTAAGGAAAATAAAATGCACCATCAAAAATTGATTAATAACTTTGTATTTATTTGATGTATTTACATAACGTGGTGATGGTAATTTCTTACCATGTTCTTAAAATATTATCTTCATAGTGTAATTTTGATAATGGTTTTCTATTAACAATTACAACAATAAATTAATACATAGTTACCTATCAATGATTTTATAAACCATAATAATAAATTATTATTTTGCTACAATTTCGACTTTTAAGGTTAGGCCTACAAAATTATTAGGACCTATAGTATTACCTGTTATGCATAAAGGTATACCTATTATCCATAAAGATAACATAATAAAATAAAATAGACCATCTCAAATGGATCACTAATACTGTTTTTAATTTGATATAAAATAGATCACGTATATTATATTAATTTGGTTTGTTGATATCCCATAACGTACATATAACGTACGCTTTTCTCCATCACAATACACATGTATAAAATATAAAAGCTGTGGAATGTTACAATTTGACCTTTTATACTTTTCTTACTATATTTATCAATAATATAAGCCTATTCAGATAACTAATTTTATAAGGGATAACTGGGCAATATATATTTTTTACTTTCATTGTTGGACATTTCTATATGTAGGAAATCCTAATTTTGCCATGAATACGTTTTGATTACACACATATATTGTATGTTTAACCTCAATCAGATTCTATTTCCTCATTTTTGTAATAAGTTTAATTTATTTTAGGCAAACAATCACATTCCCATAACCTATACAATTGCAGACGATTTTTAAAAGACGCCATATTTCACAATATCATATGGATTATTTCTCTATGCATTTTTAAAATCATTGCCAACAGACGCATTTTTCCATCTCGCCTGAGATAGAGATAAGATCGGATAAGATGGTTTCAAGAAAACCATCTCTCACTCTCGTGGTCAGACTCAACTTACGAAAGTGAGAGAGGTGGGGGAGAGGAGAGTTGGTTTCAAGAATACCGGCCTTAGAGTTGAGGAAAAACCCCGATAAAATCTCAGCTAGTAGCTTGTCCCGACCGAAAATCGAACGCGGGCCCACTGCGTGGCAAGGCAGCACGCTACATCGAGACCACAGCGAAGATAACGTATAAGATTGACAATTGTGAAAAATTGGTATATGATTCTAAAATATGGATTGCAGTTTTCAGATCAGCATACAGTATCATGCATACCAATGTATTTTTTACGTTCATAATTTTACCATGTAAAAGTTTGGTTTTAACCTTAAATTGCTAATTTTTCCTATTTATTTATTATATACAATTTTCCTCATTAGAGGATTGCCTCAAGGACAAAGTGGTACAGACAATTAATTTTTGAGTTTATGAAATACATTTTGTTAATACATTTAAAAAATTAAAATGTAGGCCTACTTGAAGTATACATACTACAAAGTAGAAATTTTGTAAAAATGGTTTCTTAAAATTGAAATTGATCATCTAATGGCAGCGATGGCAAATTTTAAAAATACAGTAGTGGATTTATTTAATTTAATATTCCTAATAAAACAGAAGAAAATAAAAAAAATCACTTAAATGTGTGTCAAATCATACAATATACATGGAGAAAATATCACTTTAAAAACATAAGATAGTGAAACACGAGGTGAGAACAGGAGAGATAAAGATAAAATTATAAATTCAGAAGGAAATCAATTGTTAGCTTTTTGCGATGCATTTGAACGGGAAGTATGGGGAAGATAAAAATGGAGAACTGACATTTATTAATAAAAATGGGGGGAGTGTAATCGATTATGCATTATGCACACAAGACATGATTCCAGTCCTAACTAATTTCTGTATAGTTTCCAGAATCGAATCTCACCATTTCCCAAACAAACGTAATTTAAATATAAAATATATTAGGGAGACAGTTACTGATGGGGTGGCAACAACATTACGGCCAATTACACGCTTCAGGTGGATTGAGGATAATAATAATAATGTTCTATTTTAGCTGGCAGATTTAAGGTTTAAGGCCTTCTCTTCCATTCAACCAGCGAATAGTAGAATTATACAAAAATTACATACATATTAAAATTTTAAGTTATTATTAAAATACAGACTAAACAAAATACAATGATGATGTGATCAACAAAACCATAGAATATAATAAAATTAAAATGATATAAAATAAAGTAAGTAGCTTCCTAGATAATTATTATGCAGTTAATGTTTTCATTGTGTCGAACTTAAGATATCAGTTAATTTGGATTTAAATAATGATAGCGATTGACAGACCCTGACATGACTGGGAAGTGAGTTCCATGCTCTAGTCATAGATATTGTGTAAGATTCAGAGTATAGACAGGTCCTGTGTTGTGGTATCAAACGTAAAGAACAGTCTTGTGATCTTGATCCTAAATTGTGATGAGCCGATGAGGATCGGAGAGAAGAATTTATTGGGTGTCTGGAGACACTAATACTGGATTTGCAAATAAATGATCTTAGCGGAGATGAAATTATTGAAACTTTGACAGAATCTTTTAAAAAAGCAGGGGAAAAATTCAAGGTTAAATGCACAATGAACCAGAAGGACAAAGGGTGGTACAATAAGGTTTGTAGAAAGAAGAAGAAGTGTGTCGAAAATAGTCTCTTAAAGTTTAGAAAAGAAAGCACAGATGAAAACAGAAAAATGTATGCGCAGCAGAGAAAGGAATACAAAGAATTATTAAGTGAAACAAAACCAGAATGGCAAAATAAGAAATCGGAGGAAATGAAAATCGCGGCTGAAAGTGGGAACATTACGGACATGTGGAAAGCGATAAGAGAACTAAAGTAAATACCATAAATAGGACAAGAATATCGCCCGGGGAATGGAAAAACTACTTTGATAGGGTGCTGGGAGGTGAGGGGTTAAGATATAATCAAGGAAATATAGTGGAGATCCCCGACGCAATATATATATCATTACTAGATCAGGATATCTCGAAAAATGAACTGATTTTGTTCCATTAAACGTTTAAAGAACGGTAAAGCACCTGGAATTGACGGATTACCAGCAGAATTCTTGAAAAATATGATATAATCAAATAAATTATTAGAAGTTGTGAAAACTGCGTTCAACAACCTATTTAATGGAGGAAATGCTGCAGATATACTGGCACCATCGTTGATCCGCTGGGACGCCTTCATTCTCTTACGTTCCCGACACCGCTTCACTCTGTCGTGTGGTGTTTTATGGGTACCACTGGATTGCTCTTGGGAAGCCCTTTCCAACCGTATACGATATCTGTATTTTGTTTTGGCTTTTTGACGAGTATAGACCGACATTGCATTATTTATTTTAATTTTTTACTTTAACACCATATATGTTCACTATAACTATTTCACACTATTGTTTTTATATACGCAATCGATAGATCTTGACGAGAGCTGACGATTGAAAATCAAATGAACGTTGTAACTTCTCAGAGTCAAAATGCATACTAAACGAAAAGTATGTGACGCAGTGCAACGACCTCGAAGTGGTAGCGCTTCCGCCTCCGGCGCGCGCGATGCGTCACAGTCCACACTCAACGTACCGAATTATTTGATCCTTTATCTATTGAGCGGTGTAATCAAATGTTGTATGTAGATGATAGATATGTAGCTGCAACACCAAACTCTATTCCCCGATGTTGTTATCATCAGTTTTCTGAATTGCCCCCTCCCCACTATGGACTCAAATTTAAAGATGTACTCACGTCGTAAAGTCCGGATAAGTAGATTCCCGGGCAACACCGGGTAATCAGCTAGTTCTGTATAAATTAAGTGCAAAAGTGCGTGCAATATGTCATGCACATGCGAGGTAAGTAATTAACAACAAGACTCGCGTGCAGTCTTAGGGACTTCCATGCATTGTACATAAGGAAGCTATGCCAGGTCTTGTGGGAAATCAGCATGTCCCATTTTTATGAGATCGTTCGATATTTACTGCTTGTTTTCTGCATCTCTATCCCTCTCACTTGAACCCGTGAAGGTCCCTACAGTCACTGGTTTAGTAACTTACAGTTTTGTCCGTTCGTCTAATTCAATGTGTAGACTTGTTTTCGACGATGTCATGATTACATCTTAAACATAATACTGTCTAGTTATCATAAGTAATGCCACGAGTGATTTCCAAATTATCGATAAATTCACGACTCACGAAGTGAGGAGTGAATTTATCTAGAGAATTTGGAAATCAAGAGTGGCATTTGTTAGGACTATTTAACGAATAAAATTAAGCTGTTTACTCACAAATCATTATTTAACTATAGTTATTTTAAAATATTTATATATTTAATGTAAACGGCGATGTTTGAAAACAAATGAGAAACGATAGGTACGCTTCATCTGCTTCTTTTGTTTATCACTGCTACCAGATCATACTATTTATTGCCAAAGGAACGCAATATTGTAAGAATGCTCTCTAGTGGAGAAAAAATGAAACACATCAAACTGTATATTAATTCATTTCTGATGTCGTATGATGTAAATATGACAATTATATTCTTCTGGATTATTACTTGGGAAAAAATGCATTTAAGTAAGTGCAAACAGTGGTTTGTTTTTCTGGTGGTATAATAAATTGCTACAAATGTTTTATATTAACTCCTGCAAGCGCTATGTGCACTATATATACAATCTGGTAGCCGTATTTCTTATAGGCTCAGTCACTGCAAAATAATGATCAGACCTGTTCAGAATATTAAAAAGGAGGAGATTTTTTAATATGGTAATTATAACACTTTAGAAAAGAAATGGGAATATAATGGTACTGTACATCAACTATATGTAGACTTCAAAAAAGCATATGATTCAATTAAGAGGGAGAAGTTATATAGTATCCTGCTGGAGTTCGGAATTCCCAAAACGTTAGTTAGACTTATACGAATGTGTCTAAATGGCTCAACGAGTAGGGTGCGTGTAGGCAAACAGTTTTCAGACACTTTTGAAATCCAGAATGGGTTGAAGCAAGGAGATGCACTATCTCCTCTACTATTTAATTTTGTACTAGAGCATGCCATTAAATCGTTAGAGAATAAGGAAGGCTTACAACTGAATGGTATTAATAAGCTGTTAGTTTATGCTGATGATGTGGTACTACTGGCCGATAGCGAGGAGATACTAAAGGCCAACACGCACACACTATTGAGTAACACTAAGAAATTAGGACTGGAAGTAATATCAGTAAAACCAAATATATGGTCACACGTAGAAATACATTATATAATGGAAATGGACAGCTAATGACAAATGAGGGAAATTTTGAGGAATTGGCTGAATTCAAATACCTAGGAACAATAATTACAAATAGGAATGAGATGCACAAAGAAATTAAACATAGGCTCAATTCTGGAAATGCATGCTATTATGCATTGCAGAGACTTTTGATGTCCCAACTCCTTTCAAAAAACGTTAAGCTGAAAATATATAAAACTATTATTCTACCAGTTATATTATATGGGTGCGAAACATGGACTCTTACTTTAAGGGAGGAAAGGAGATTACGAGTATTTGAGAATAAAGTTCTTAGGAAAATTTTTGGACCAAAGAGAGATGAACAGACAGGTGAATGGAGAAGACTACATAACAATGAACTACATGTTCTTTATAGGAAGCCAGATATAATAAGAACAGTTAAGTCCCGTAGACTGCGATGGGCAGGACATGTTGCGCGTATGGGGAATGAAAGACGTGCATGGAAACTTCTTGTAGGAAAGCCAGAAGGAAAACGCCCAGTTGGTAGACCAAGAATGAGGTGGGAGAACAACATTAACTATGATTTGAGGGAAGTAGATTATACAGGAAATGATTGGAAAGCATTAGCTCAGGATAGGGATGTATGGAGAGCTTATGTCCGCGCGGCCATGAACCTACGGGTTCGATAGTGCCAGTGAGTAAGTAAGTAAGTAAGTAACACTGATAAATATTTCGTGAAACACGACTCTGATTGGTTGTAAAACAGAAATCATTGAAACGTGATTGGTCATCGACTCCCATTTGGGGCATGAGTTAAATATCATAAGTAATGCCACCTGTGATTTCCAAATTATCGATAAATTCACGACTCACGAAGTGAGGAGTGAATTCATCTAGAGAATTTGGAAATCAAGAGTGGTATTTGTTAGGACTATTTAACGAATAAAATTAAGCTGTTTACTCACAAATAATTATTTAAATATAGTTATTTTCAAATATTTATATATTTAATGTAAACGGCGATGTTTGAAAACAAATGAGAAACGATTGGTACGCTTCATTTGCTTCTTTTGTTCGTCACTGCAACCAGATCGTATTATTTATTGCCAAAGTAACGCAATATTGTAAGAATGCACTCTAGTGGAGAAAAAATGAAACGCATCAAACTGTATATTAATTCATTTCTGATGTCCTATGATGTAAATATGACAATTATATTTTTCTAGGAAAAAAATACATTTAAGAAAGTGCAAACAGTGGTTTCTTTTTTTGGTGGTATAATCAATTGCTACAAATGTTTTTATATTAACTCCCGCCTGCGGTATGTGTTGACATTCATGCACTATATATACAATCTGGTAGCTGTATTCCTAGATCAAAAGATTTATCAGTGAGTCAGTCACTGCAAAATAATGCTATGACCTATTCAGAATGTTAAAAAGGAGGTGATTTCTTTATTATGATAAACTTTAGTTGGTAAATTCTAGGCGAAACACGACTGTGATTGGTTGTAAATCAAAAATCATTGTAACGTAATTGGTCATTGACGGTTGGGGCATGAGTTAAATAGTCGTAAGTAATGTCAGGAGTGATTTCCAAATCATCGATAAATGAATGAGTCAAGAAGTGACTAGAGAATTTATCTAGAGGATTTTGAAATCAAGAGTAACATTTGTTAGGACTATTTAAGGAATAAAATTAAGCTGTTTACTCACAAATCATTATTTAAATATAGTTATTTTAAAATATTTATATATTTAATGTAAACTTCGATGTTTCAAAACAAATGAGAAACGTTTAGTTATTTTTCATTTTTCTATTCTCTACAACTTGATCATATTATTTATTGCCAAATAGGATCGCAATATTTTAAGAAAGCACCTAGTGGAGAAAAAATTAAACACGCCAAACTGTATATTATAACCAACATTACAGGTTATTAATTTATTTTTTACTAAACAACTCAGTAAATGCATTATTTAAAAACAAATTATTTAATACGCAATTATCATAGGCCTATGTGTAGTTCGAAGGAATCTGTTCATTATTTGATATATTCAATATGTTTGCTGGAGAGTCTGTCAGTGCAAAATAATGTTCTAACCTGTTCAGAATATTAAAAAGGAGGAGCTTTCTTTATGTTTGTAAACAGATTTCCATAAATATCGAGGTGAAACTCGACTGTCATTGGTTGTAAAACAAAATTAATTGAAACGTGATTGGTCATTGACTCCCATTTGGGGCATGAGTTAAATAGTCGTATTTAATATTATATCATGACATTCGATAAGTAATGACAACACTGTTGTAAATCAGCGATCCTAGTGGTGACCATTGTAATCTTGTAGTATGTTGTTGATTAGCCTTTGTTGTATAAATCTGTAATATTGAAAGTCTGGAAATAGCAATATTTTGTGAATACATTCACTGTTTCTAACATTCAGTAAGTAATACCACACTAAAAGATGTTCAGTAGAATTTATTTAGAAGGTGGAATTGGGAAATACTCGAACATCCACCAATTTCACCAGACATGAGCCCTTGTGACTGCAACTTATTCTCAAAGATCAAAGAACCTGTACGAAGCATTCCATTTCAACCAAGAGTCGATATCCAGAAATCTCTAAAATGATAGGAGAATATACCCAGAAATGGTCCTGCAGATGGAGTCCGCCGTTTTCCAAAGATTTGGCATCGAATAATTGACTTGGAAAGTGACTATAAATGAAGTTCTTATGTCGAAAGTAACCTAAATAAGTATATGTGATATTATAGCAGTGTTGCATTACTTATCTAATGTTCTAGTATATACTTCGACTCGTAATTACACTGAGCAACAAAAAAGAAACTTTTCTTTGTTTCAGAAAGAAAAATATGTGATTCTGATAGTGAAATCAAATATGATATCGGTTTTTCTCAATTACGCAAGGTTTTCGATAGACAGGCATTTATAATTTCAAACACTTTAATATTTTCTACATTCGTAACTACACAATATTCGAACATTCGGACTCACCTAGAAAGTAAGAAATTGCTATTTTCTGCTATATTTCGCCTATGGAGCATCTCTCTTGATGGTCCAACAATAATCGGCCAGCATATTAGGATTCCATTTGCCTTGATATATATTTTCCATAGCTGAAATTTCCTGAGTTAGCTCATTTGGTTTTATTTTACAATGGACAAATGGACGAAAAAACGTGTATTTAAAAAATAATTATTTAAATTCATTAATTGAAATTGAAATAAAAAGCTGTGGGTGAAGGAGAAATTCCGAATACATATTTTAAAACAGGATAAAAAAATCTGCATTGAGTTCAACTATTGGTACTCATGAGACAAAAATCATGTCGGCCAGTGTTATTTAGCGTCTCGTTTCTATCCTACAACCATAACTTAAACACACGATCACAACATAATCTCTTGTTTAATATGCCGCAACATAGGACATCACATCACTCCATGTCGTATACTATCTTCACTTCTCGCAACTGGAATTCTCTACCACAAGAAATCACCGGATGTTAGAATCATTTAAAATAAATCTAAATTTATATTTGTTCTAACTTTGCCTTGATTATTACTCCGTGTAAAAGCCATTAGCTTACCTTGTAATATACATATATGTATTAATTGGTGTTTGCCGTTTATTTATTATTATTATTATTATTATTATTATTATCATTATTATTATTATTATTATTACTATCATCACTATTATTATTATTGTTATTATTATTATTATTATTATTATTATTATTATTATTATTATTATTATTATTATTATTATTATTAGTCGGCCGCGGTGGACTAGTGGTTATGCTCCTTGAATCTGGTCCCGAGGGTCGCGGGTTAAAACCCGGCCGGGTCGATGGATTTTTTCTTCTCTTCTTCTTCGTCAGGCTCTACGACTTCCAGTCTTGGCCTTCTCAACTAGTTTACGCCATTTCTTCCTATCTTGTGCAGTAGATATCAAATCAAAAATCCCCATCTCTCTTAAATCTTCAATTACGTCATCTTCCCATCGATCTTTGGGTCTTCCTCTTGGTCTTGTTCCCTGTGGCTTCCAATTCAAAATATCATTCGGCAATCTTCCTTTTGGCATTCTTAGTGTATGTCCAAACCATTGTAATCTTTTGGATTTGATGAAACTAACTATATTTTCTTTATTATTCATGAGGTATAATTCATTATTCCTTCTTAGCCTCCAAATCGATGGATTTTTTAGGATGGAAAAATCCAAGGAACAAGTCCTCCGGGAGGGACTTTAAGCCGTGGGTCCCGAGTCTGAAGATTTTCAGGCTGTAAAAAATCCTTAAACCTGAATGAAAAGGCTCTAAGCAAAATTTACCGAATTTTCCCGTCCTAGTACTACCTTGGTTTCCTAGATGTCAGTATGAGGCGGAACGCTGACCATGGACCACTCAAAATGACATCTATACGAAAACAAGTGTAACTAAATTAGTAAGGTTCAAATTCTTCCCTGTAGGGGGAGAGCACCTAAATCTCTGTAAAGGGAAAACATGGGCTTACAATACAAAAAAATTGTTATTATTATTATTGTTATTATTATTATTATTATTATTATTATTATTATTATTATTATTATTATTATTATCATTATTATTTTATTTTAATTTAATTTTGGAGACTGGAGAAACAATAAAATATTGTAGTGAGATCACATATTTAGAAATAAATATAAATAAAAATGAAAGTTATGAAGAAGAAATAGAAATAATAAAGGAAAATTTGCAATTGCTTGCCTCAATGGAATATTGTGGGATAAAAATATAACTAATAAAAATAAAATTAATATAGGCTATATCATACAATTGTTAAAAGCATTATTACTTATGAAGCAGAACTTTGGCCATTAACAACAAAAACAAATAAGTATCTTTTGGCAACGGAAATGGATTTCATACGAAGGGCAGCATGAATTTCAAGAAGAGAAAAAAATTAGAAACTCAGTTATAAGGAAGAAAATGAAGATTGAAGACACTATTTTAGATTATATTAAAACTCAGCAATTAAGATGGTACGGACATGTCCAGCGAATGGAAGAGGATCGACTACCAAAATCTGTTTTGGAATGGAAACCCGAGGGAAGACGAGGCAGAGGAGACCTAAAACCTTCTGGAGTCAGGGAATATATTTATACATAAAGGAGAAACATTTAAAACCAGGAGATTGGATGGACGACAAAATTGGCTGTTGGGAATCGGACAATGTCAAAGACATTAATCAACCGATGATCTATCTATCTATTATTATTATTATTATTATTATTATTATTATTATTATTATTATTATTATTATTATTATTATTATTACTACTATTATTATTATTATTATTATTATTATTATTATTATTATTATTAACAGGTGCATTGAAGCTTCGTATAGGAAAACCAGAAAGAAAACGCCCAGTTGGTAGAACAAGAATGAGGTGGGAGAATAACATTAATCATGATTTGAGGAAGTAGATTATATAGGGAAGATTGGAAAACATTAGCTCAGGATAGGGATGTATGGAGAGCTTATGTCCGTGCGGCCATGAACCTATGGGTTCGATAATGCCGGTGAGTTAGTTATTAATTAACAATTTTATGAGTGTTAGTGCATGACGACATACTTTGGTATCTGGACAAAAATGTGAGGTTCTGGTTACAATCGTTAAATAAGGAAATACATTGTCAATAAAATTGTTGTTCACTTGAATACATGCTAGCACCTGCAAATGATATTCTGTCATGACTAGGTTACTTAGCTGTACCTGTCGTTAATTACTTTCTTTACCTACGAGAAATCAAATTAATTCATTAATTAACAGATTCCTGTGTGATAAATTATTTATGATTAATGATGGGATGTATCAATCAATGAATTAATTCATTAATTAACAGATTTTTGTAAAAATTTATAATAATAATAGTAATAATGCTTTATTTTGCTGGCAGAATTAAGGCCATAAGTCCTTCTCTTCCACTCAACCAGCGAACAGTAGAATTACACAAAAATTACATACATATTACAATTTTAAGATATTATTAAAATACAGACTAGCCAAAATACAATGATGATGTGATGCTAATACTAACAAAAATATAGAATATAATAAAATTAAAATAATAGACTAGACTAGACTATGTGTTGGAAGCTGGATCACTTTTCCAATATGTATCCCTTCCCCGAGCCAGCCAAGGGTTCATCCAGTTTCCTGGATGCAGCCGAGAAAGGAACCAATGGTCCATGAACCAAACCTCCTGCTACTTTAGGGATTTATATACCCTCTTTAGCCCTTTGGTATATTGTCAGTGTGAATAGCGAGCGCATATCCTAGTGCCGGTCACAACCAGCCGCAAATCAGGAGACAAAGGTCTACTGGTCAGACATTAACAAGCCTTTAAGCTGATCTTCGCTTGTGGTCTTCTAGTCGCTATCTAACTCAACCACCAACAGGACGACCGGAACATCCACACCCCGAAGGAACAAGAAAGGGAGGGAGAGTCGCAAGTCCAACCAGAAACGACTCCTTTCAGGTTAAGTTGATCTGTTGCGAAATTTTGGATTTAGAAGATTTATTGGGGATGAAATTTACAGGTGGACACTAAAGGACCACTCCGACATTTGTCTATAAGCCATGGGAAAACACCAAAACCTTGGCGGAGTGGTTTGATGTTATATTATAAAAATAAAAATAATATAAATTTGGAAAAAGTTATTAAGAAACATGTATCAAAATGATCAACTTTTCGGCTCAGTAGTGTAATAGCCGGTGGAATCACCATTTGTGAGTGTATTAATTCACTTCCTGTATTCTATTCTTCATTTATGCACTCTATTAAAATTTTGTGCTTTTCGTAATCCAGTTGTATAGAAACAACTAGATTTTTGGATTTTTTTTGTAGTTCCACAACTATTTGGTCCATGACTTCATTTAAGATCATGGAATCTCTTTTGGAGTGGACAGTGTTTACTGACCTACTCGCAGTTGACTGCGCCATGGCTGTTTGAGTGCCTATGCTGTACTTTATTTCAGGTGAGAACTTGGGCTCACCACAGACCTCGAGATGAGAAGCCTTTTCCTTCCGATTCTTTCTAGTTCCGGAACTTTTCTTCTTTTTCTTAGTACTTTTTACAGAACTTAGGTTTCTTTTCTGGGCGGGCTCAGAACTGAGAGCAGCTGGCTCCAGTTGATCTGAGCTTTTGGTATAGGCGTCAGGAGCAAGCTCTATTGAAACTGCCTTTTTATTGGTATCAGGTATGACCTGAATTACCTTTCTTTGAAGTCTCATATAGGGTTCTATTTTGACCTTGTAATGCATGAGCATTATTCACTTTAGGTCCATCATTCAGAGTGACCATAAATATGGGCAACTGGTTCTTGGTTTTGCCGGATGTCATATTAACAACCATTAAGGCATCGAATCCGTTGTCCTTCAAGTCTCCCTGAATGGAAGTTGGGTCGATCATATAGTCGATGCCTTTAATTACAATTCGGCGTGTGGTTGATTGTTTTCCTTTTTCCATTTTGTAAGGGATTTTCCTACTTTTAAGCAGTTGTTACTTAGTAAAAGCTGAAGATGAGTCCAGCTTAACCCTTGTACCGAGCCTAGTTTTCTCACAGATGAATGTGAGAGGCTCGGATTTAGCGAATTCCTCGTTCGCAGCTGCTAGTAAACAGGTGTAAACCTGAAGTACCAACAGGGAAGAGGTCTTTTTTGTGGGGGAAAAATTATATAACGACAGGTATAGCTAAGTAACCTAGTCATGACAGAATATCATTTGCAGGTGCTAGCATGTATTCAAGTGAACAACAATTTTATTGACAATGTATTTCCTTATTTAACGATTGTAACCAGAGCCTCACATTTTTGTCCAGATATCAAAGTATGCCGTCATGCACTAATACTCATAAAAGTTTTAATTACTCTGCAATTATACATTTTCGGACCCATGTTGGGTTCAACTTTCGATTAATTTCCACTTTATTTTCTATACTACATTCTTGTAATTATGTTGATGTACTTCTTCTCCTTTTACAAACATATTGTACCAATTTAAACATTTTACAACAATACTTAACATTTCCTTACAATTACTATCCATCCACAGTAATTCTGCCCGAGGGCAGGTTCTTCACTGCAATCATAACATTATCATGCTATGCTTTGCAGCTTTACTAGGGAATTGTAGGTGTGGTAGCTTCCCGTTGCTTTCCACACCGGTGAAGGATGATGATGATGATGATGATGATGATGATGATGATGATAATGATAAGGATGATGATGATGGCCATATGATTTCGGGGACCGTTTGGGCCTTAAAGTTTTCCTGACATTTGTCTTGCAGGTGAGGAAAAACCCCGATAAAAGCCTCACCCAGAAAAAACTGTCCCGACCGGGGATCGAACATGGGCCCGCTGCATGACAAGGCAATACGCCACCTCGAGACCACAGCGGTGGACAACAATTACAATAGGCCTATAAATATTCCTCTACGTGCGCAATGATTTCTTCAAAGTTCTACAGAACCGCAGTGAACATGCGCGAATGGTTCATGTAACCTCCACAAGATGTCAGTGAAATCGGTATTACCAACATTCGGAATTAATTCCATACGATATTTCAAGAAATTAACTTAATTTTGTTAGCGACAAATTAGTGTACATCATATTAGTGTACACTTCATTAAATAATATGCATGTAATTTATTTTAAGTTAAGAAGGGACAAGTTAGTACACATTCATTTCTAATAAATGTTTGGGGAATTTATTTCGAAGGTTGATCATACCGATTTCACAGCTACATAGTCCCATCTAGTGACGACTCTATAAACTATTTATAGGACTTCACAGATATGTGCTTCCACCTATCGTCAACACTATAATAATTTGCGCATGCGCACTGTTATTCTATAGGACTTGAGGAAATGTCAACCATTGCATGCCGAAAACCTACCTTAACATTTTTTCTCCCAAAGAAGTGGTGCCACATACTAAGGCCGTGCCCAAACAAATATGTACCTTTTTTCAACTGCAGGACATTAAAATCCAGCACCAAATTTCTTATCTAAATTACAGGGAAGTAATACAACTCCTGAATTGGTGAAATGGATAACCCTGACTGCCTACTCCGCATGCCGCAAGCCATCTCACTAAACTCCGCTTTAATCACGCAGGGAGTCCATCTATTTCGCACAGTGGGTTGTCATTGGTGTATGGCTTCAATTTCTGTGCCTTGCAGTTAAAAATGGCCTTGGCACATCACAACGTTTCTTTGAGAGAAAATTCAAGGTAGGTTTCGGCACTTGACAGTATCTTGTTATAAAATTGATGGCGCAAATCAAAGTAAAGTTTTCTCCCTATTTTGTACTGCGCTTATTTTCTTCTCTTAATATGAGGGATTTATTGCTGAAATTTTTCTGTTGAGTTTTGTTACATTCTGTAGATTAGCTTATTCTAAACTAGCGGACCGGCAGGCAATGCCTTGCCAGAATGTTCAATTCACGTGTCATGGACGGATGATAAAAATGTTATTTTTTTACCATAAAATTCACTAATTAATAAGTTCACAAGAAAACTCCTCACTTCCTCTGTTGTGCATTATGACGTCACATTGTTGTCGCGCGGAATATGTCGATAATGCAGATGACTACATATCTGACAAAAAATTCTATTATCCGATCGCAGGGCCATCTACCGTGTCCAATTGTAAATCTAAACCATCCAGAAGCCCACTCAAACACAAACACGAAATCTCATCAAAATCGGACCCGTCGTTTAGGCAGTTTTTAATTTCAGATTTCAAGTAAACCTCCACTTCTAATTGACTGATCGCTCTTTTTTATAATATCCATATCGGTTTATTTTAATAGGATATGCTGAGTTTCATTGTGAAACATCGAAAATTGTGATCGGTAGGGCGATTTTTAAAAAGAGATCAGGGCTTACTTGGTTTAGGCTCGGGGCATGGAAATTTCTAAAAAATTAGCGACGATCACGATATGCAATTTTTTTTGTCCAATGTGCGGGAACTTTGAAGATGAGATACATATATTAGGAAAATGTGATGATTTAGAATACTGGAGACGTCAGTTATTACCAGAAAGATTTCTAAATTCAAATCGGGAAAGATTGGCATGCTACGAGTTATTGGTAAATCCAGAAAATTGGATAAACTTGGGTAAATTTCGGAAAATAAGAACAACACTCATTCATAAATAAATATATGTTATCAAAATGCAATACCATTAATGCTTAATAATTAGTAATTAATAATTAGAGGATCAATTTCAATTTTAAGAAACCATATTTACAAAATTACTTTATAGTATGTATACTTCAATTAGGCCAACAAGTTGAATTTTTTTTAATGTATTTACAAAATGTATTTCATCAATTACAAAAATTAATTGTCTGTATCACTTTGTCCTTGCGGCAATCCTCTAATGAGGAAAGTTTTATATAATAATACATAACTTAATTAATGTATAATGCTATTGTATTATTATGTAATTGTAATATTATTGTGTTTTCTTTATGTAATTGTAATGTTATTGTTTTTTTTTTCTTTATACTATTACCAATTATTACTTTATTGTAACGGACTCTCAACAGCACGTACGGCTTACTGCCCATATTATTAATAAATAATACTGTAAATATCTTACTTTTTGTCTAATAAAGTCCTACTACTACTAAATTTTCACCTCATATGAACTCCTACACCTAATGGTTTTAGAGGGTCAAATTGTAATGTAAACCATTCAGAGACCGACTCAAACTAACATAAACATCTCATCAAAATCAATGCAGTCGTTTGTGCAGTTTTTAATTTCGGATTTCAAGTAAACCTCCATTTCTAATTGTCGGATTTCGCTCATTTTTTTACAATACCTACCCCGGTTTATTTTAATAACATATACTCAGTTTTGTTCTGAAACATCGAAAATTGCGATCGCTAGAAAGAGTTTTAAATTTTCGTTTCAGATGAACTTCTACAACTAATGATTTTAGAATATAATAGATAACGGGTGAACACTCGCCGCATCTGAAACCTGTAAATATAAATGTTCACGAAGATCGGTTGAACGGTTTAGAAGTCTATAAAGGAGAGACAGATGTACATATATATATTGATTGTTTTATATTGTTTTTATATGGATTGTTTTAGACGCTCGAATAGACATTCTAAATTGGAAAAAATACAATCATCAGACATCAAATGAAAGTTCAAGAAGAGGTATGAGGGAGCTAGGTCTGGAAGAATTGGAATGGGAAGATAGCGAAGAATGGAGAAAGAAGATAAAAATATGAAAAGCTTTGGGCACAGGAAGATGTTTTATTACATTGAAAATAAACCTGTTTATATATATATATATATATATATATATATATATATATATATATATATATATATATAGGGAATTTCGGGTAATGTTGACGCTTCTGTTTGAGTGGACCCTGTTAATATCTTCTTTAATTGGTGCTGCCCTCAAACAGAAAATATTTTAACTTCTTCCCCTCATCAACTTTGACAGATTCAAGACCAGTTTCTTTTATGCTTTGTGCGAAGAAGGGTTTATTTGTGATATTTATGAAAATTACCACTTTAAAAGTTTTTCAAACTAAGAATCAATTCTTAATTTTTGCTATTGAATATTACAAATGTTGAAAATCTCAAATATATTATGCAGATGCTGTTTCAATATACTGACGGATTTGGTTTGATATTATGTGAAATGATGGCTGTATATAATAATTAAACATAATAAAGAAATTCGGTTAATGTGGACCCTCCGCGAGGACCTGGGTCAACTTTACACGAATATCTATATTTTATCAACGAGGATGCAATCTGTAAAAAAACATTCACTTATTTAATTTTGTTTAGTATCCTTGTAATTTTACTACACCCAAAGACTGTCGCTTTCTGCAGTTGAATGATGTGTGAATGTTATAATCAACAATATTTTTTCAAAACATCAAGTAAATATCAACGTTTTTTAATTATGATCAGTCATAAATATTTTCAGATTAATCTGTGTCTGTCTGTATAAAGTAATAGAGTAAATAAACTTAAAAATAGACTAAAAGTTAAGGTGGACTCTGTGGTCCACATTATCCGAATATAGAGGTTAAAGTGGACCTTTCTTATAATGTAAAAAAGTTTATAAATTATGAAGATGTTTCCACATTTGAATAAAATAACAATGCTATTTCATATTTACAACACTAATGATAATCACTGTAATTAGACAAAATTCAAATCCCTTAATTAAAAGAAGAAAAATAACAAATTCGAAACAGGGGTATAAATTACCCGAAGTTCCCCTATATATATTCTTGTGACGTAAATAACAGAGTTTTTTTTTTAATAGTTAATGAGGGTGTGAACGTAATAGGAGCGACAATGAATACAACCTGTGTCCTGTGACAGTGATTAATGTAATTATAATTAAAGCGACCGATTTGACAACTCGAATCATAAGTTGATTTAATTATCAGCTAAATACCAACTTCCAGTAAATGTGAAACAAAACACTTTTACGTGACACAATTTGTACCTAACTAGCTAATACCCGGCGTGCGCTACTACGCCTAAATATATGAAATGTGTTTTATGTTTAGTTTAATAACTAACTAACTCACTGGTACTATCGAACCCGTAGGTTCATGGCCGCGAAGACATAAGCTCTCCATACATCCCTATTCAAAGCTAATGTTTTCCAATCATCCCCTGTATAATCTACTTCCCTCAAATCATGGTTAATGTTATTCTCTCGCCTCATGCTCGGTCTACCAACTGGGCGTTTTCCCTCTGGTTTTCCTACAAGAAGCTTCCATGCACGTCTTTCATTCCCCATTCGTGCCATATGTCCTGCCCATCGCAGTCTACGAGACTTAACTGTTCATATTATATCTGGCTTCCTATAAAGACCATTTAGTTCATTGTTATATAGTCTTCTCCATTCACCTGTCTGTTCATCTCTCTTTGGTCCAAACATTTCCTCCGATTCCGATTGAGGGTCTTTCCACTTTTCAGCGGTTGCCCTTTTACCAGCCGGCTGCTGGCCCTTCACATCCACATGTGTCAATCACAGAGGTAGATGATCAACAGCCAGTGTAGGGGTGACATGTGGTTAGCATGTCGAGTCCCCCAGCCGTTATAGCTGGTTCCTCAACCCGGAGCCGCTACTTATTCTAGCTACCCAATTGCCTCACGATGCTGGGTGGGCGCCGGTCCCATACTGGCCGAAATTCCATGAGAAAATTTCTTCCCCCATGGAGACTCGAACCAGCGCAAGTCCCGTAGCTCTGCGCCAAGGCTTCCTACCTTAACCGCTCGGCTACGGCGCGGGACAAAAATTTCCTAAGAACTTTATTCTCAAATACTCGTAATCTCCTTTCCTCCCTTAAACTAAGAGTCCATGTTTCGCATCCATATTAATATAACTGGTAGAATAATAGTTTTATATATTTTCAGTTTAACGTTTTTTGAAAGGAGTTCGGACAACAAGAGTCTCTGTAATGCATAATAGTACGCATTTCCAGAATTTATCCCATGTTTAATTTCTTTGTGCATCTCATTCCTATTTGTGGTTATTGTTCCTAGGTATTTGAATTCAGCCACGTCTTCAAAATGTTCGCCATTTATCATTAGCTGGTCCATTTATATGGGAAACTAATGACAAATGAGGGAATTTTTGAGGAAGTGGCTGAATTCGAATACCTAGGAACAATCACAAATAGTTGAATAAATAAATAGAAATATAATCATAATTTTCTATCGTAATTATGTTTAGATCCTCTCCTTGGTATCTCTACCTTGTCGTGGTGGAGTGGGTTTCGTTCTTAAATCATCCCGTGAACTCCCGCTACTTTTGAAAGAAAGATATTAAGATCTATTTTTGTGGCTGTGAAAGAAGGTGATATTTGAGAAGGAGAAATTGTGAATTGTATTAATTATGTAAGGAACCTGATTTAGTGAAGTTTATTAAAGTTAATAAATTGGGCTAGGCTGGACATTTGATATGTATGGATAATAATAAAGATCTATCTGGCACAACTATTACAAACCAGAAAAGATGGAAGACCGAAATTAAAATGGGAGGATGATGTCTTACAGGATATTTGAATTAGTAAAATTAGAAATTGGAAGAATTTAGCAGCAAATAGAGAAGTCTGGAAGAACATTCTGAGGAAGGCTTAGGGCTGTCATGCCATATTTGATGATGATGATGATGATGATGATGATGATGATGATATCAGTGTAATGATCATTGTCTATTGAACATCGTTCTTAGTTACCGTATAGAATACATCAAAAGGTTTTTTTTATTTATATACTAGCTGACACGGCAGATGTTGTCCTCGTGTCATATATGATGATGAGCTATGCCGGCGGTAGCATTGCTGCCGAAAGAGTTACCCATGCCGGACAGGTCGAAGGCAATAAACCAGACGAAAAAAGTAAGTTGGTCGAAAGAGTGGCGATTTTTCACCGTAAAATGAAATAGTCAAGAAACGCGGACATGGGTTCCACTGGGGTAAAATTTTCCATTCGGTTCTCTGCGCGGGGACTGCTTCAGGTAACCCATGTCCAAGGTTCAAACACAGGCACATGTTCCTAGGAACATGGAATGTTAGGACATTGAACCGACAGGTGAATGGAGAAAACTTACATAATAGTGAGCTATATGATCTTTATAGGAAGCCAGATAAAATAAGAACAGTTAAGTCTCGTAGACATCGATGGGCAGGACATGTGGCAAAAATGCGGAAAAAAATAAGTGCATGGAAGCTTCATGCAGGAAAACCACAAGTAAAATACCCAGTTGGTAAGTCAAAAATGAGATGGGAGATTAGCATTAACCATGATTTGAGGAATTAGTATACAGGGAATGATTGGAAGGCATCAGCTCAAGATAGAGACATATGGAGAGCTTATATCGGCGCGGTTATGAACCTACGGGTACGATAGAGCCAGTGCATTAGAGTTAGTTAATTATTCTTAGACACCCCGTGCTGATTACTCGGCGTTGACCGGGAATCTACTTATCCTGATCTTCTTGGTATCAATGAACTGAAAGACAAAAATGGTTATTCTGAGTTATTCGTAAAAGATAAACATATGTTGACGCGGACTTTTTGTAGATTTTTCTAGATATTCAATTCTGTGTACATTAATTTGGTGTATTTGTTATGGTTTAGGTAGCGTAAGCCATTTAAACGCCCAAAAAGCTACTCTTTTAGTGCACCGATGCAGTTTTTTTATTTCCGGTCCTATAGTACGTAAATGTGACAGAAAAATTATCTAAATGATGATGAAAACCCAATTCAGATCACTCCATAAAGTACAGACAGACATCCACTCATTTTTACATATAAAGATGAAAGTTGGATGGTTGGTTGGTATCTAAAGTGCTGCATCTAACAATGGAATCATTATAAGCCTTGCCCTCCAGTACTTTGAAGTTTTGGAAGTTTCCTTTTTGACGGCTGTACAGTAGCTGATGTGTTCATCCATTTCTTCGTCTGGGTGGTTGCATAGAATGCATTTTGATGTAGACAATACAGAGTGATTCTGTAAGAGCGTGCAAATAATTAAACAGGGCACAGGGGATGCTCCACTGAACAATCTGAGATAGACAACCTAGGGTCCGAGAAGCCAGCTTAAGGAGATATGGCAGTAAACGTGTCTATCACATTGTTCTCTGTATCTCCTCCGAGCCAAGTTCCAGTTGTAATGTAAACAAACCACATGTATAACTGCATTTTCATTGGTTTTACCTTTAAGCGTGTAAGAAAATGAAGTTCGCTATTTAACACTCGAAATAAATAAAATAAAAATATATATTATCTTGCACAAGTCCATATAAGTTACATAGATTTATTTGGAATAGAATATATTTATTTAGCCTGGTGGAGTTAAGGCCATGTGGCCTTCTGTTCCACTCACCAGGACAAACAGATGTTACATATAAGTACAAAAAATGCAATAATAGTACATACTAAACAATTAATTATCTGTCAAATTGAATAATAATGAAAATAATGTCTAATAATACAATAGAATTAAATACAATTAAAATTAAATTAATGATAGAATGAATACAGAAAGGAATGACAGCTCCAATCTACTATACATAAAAAGAAAAGAAAGAAAAAATACAAATAAAGTAATAAACTATAATGAAATAATCTATCGCTTATTATACAAGGCATTAGTTAAATATATTATCAAATCTTAAAACTATTTTTATTAAATAATGAAAAAATGTATTAATTTTTAAAAAGTAATATTAGTGAGTTGTTTCTGTTTAGTAATTTTATTTTCAATTTGTTTATGAAAGATGGTAAAGTTTGGCAGTCTCTGACATAGGGTGTAAGAGAATTCCATGTTCTAGCAAGAGAAACTATAAAATATTTCGAATAATAGGTAGTGTGATGAGGAGGAATATACAGGACATTGTGCTCAAGGGATCGGGAGAAGTTATATAGGAGAATCTTAAAATACATATAATTACAATTTTAATACATTAAATGAATAACATTTCATTCTTTAATTTAACAAATGCGCAATGCAGAAATAAATTGCAATTTCAATTGTTTCAAAATGGCTACTTCTAAATTTTTAAAGTGTCGAAAAGAACAACTTACAAAAGAGGAGAAGAAAATAGTTTGAATGTTTTCAAACAGTTCAGTGAAAAATATCCTATATTAGCCATTGAGGATGTGGTGAAAATAACAGCAGAATTTTCAGGTGAGTCAGCATGCAGCATAAGTTCTGCTCGTAATGAAATTTTAAATAAAGGATATATATCGTAATCGTGGAAAAAGTGAACATCTGATTAGGTAGGTCCATTTATAATCAATAAATAATAAATGGAAGTTACTAATAATTATTGGTACCATCTTACTTTGTACTCAGTCTTATTTCCCGTAAAATACGATGTTTCCTAAGATCAATGTTTCTATCGATGGCAGTTCCGTACACATCTCAGTCATATGGCGGGTAAAAGTAGAACCACGGTTCCCCCGATATACGGAGTCGTCGAAGCAATACCTTAAGCCAGTTTGTTTACAGAACAACTGGAACTTAATTCGATATTAGTATAGCATTACTGTTCTGCAGCTGATTTACATGTACTGTGCTGTTTAGTTCCTGCAAGGAAGAACCTGATGACTAGGAAGTCTTGATGACCTGATTCCGCTATGTGCATATCTAAAGTCACTTGTGTTTGAGACTCCAGTGAAAACTGTCGTAGAATTAGTTGCCATATTGTAGCTACCTATGATGTGATTCAAAACACACCAGGGTGTGGCAGAATCTTGTACGCTGACATCATGCTTGAATTGAGATTGGTTGCCATCATTTTGAGCAACTACTAAAGGTACAAAATGGTACGTGAACTCCACAAGATATTTCCTGGGTGTTGCTAACAGGTTGGGACCCGAGTTTACCTATTACGACCATTTTTGTCCCGGGACCCAATTTATCGTATTTTCTAGAATCAGGGCCCAGTTTACATTCACCATTAAAATTGTAGTTAATTTATTTAGATAAAGAAAAAAGAGGCAATTTTTTCGTGAATACGTGTTTAAATTAGCGTCCACAATGGGAGGTAATTCAGAAAACTGATGATAACAAAATCGGGGGATAGAGTTTGGTGTTGCAGCTACATATCTATCATCTACATCCAACATTTAATTACACCACTCGATAGATAAAGGATCAAAGAATTTGTTACGTTGAGTTTCGACTGCGATGCATAGCACGCGGCGGAGGGGCAAGCGCCGCAATTTAGAGGTTGTTTCGCTGCGTAACATAATTTTCGTTTAGTATAAATTTTGACTCTGAGACGTTACGACGTTCATTTGAGTTTCAATCGTCAGCTCTCGTCAACATCTATCGATTGCGTATATAAAACATTAGTGTGAAATAGTTATAATGAATATACAGGGAGTAACAAGACCTCACCGACAAAATGATAGGGATGATAGGTCATGCAGAGAGAATAATTTTTTTTTTTGTGAAGGAACATACAGTCGCAATCACGCCGTTTATGAGTTATGCGCAGATGAAGATGTTCACCCTAAAGGGTTGAAATTGAATTTTATTGAAAAAGACGTGGTTTTAGAATAAGTGTTCAAAGAATAAGTGATTTGACGACGTCAAAAATAATCCTTTGATGCTCGGTCGTGCTGGCCGATCGTTGCTACGACGATATCAAACATGCAATGAGGCATAGGATGGACTGTTTGAACACTTATTGTAAAAGCATGTATTTTTCAATAAAATGATACGTGTATAATTGTATTCAATTCCGACCTTTACGGGTGAACACCTTCATCTGTGCATAACTCATAAACGACGTGTTTGGAACAACATGTTCCTTCACAAAAAATTATCCTCTTTGCATGGTCTATCATTTTGTCGGTGAGGTCCTGTTACACCTGTGTATGGTGTTGAAGTAAAACATTAAAATAAATTATGCAATGTCGGTCTATACTCGTCAAAAAGCCAAATCAAAATATAGAGATCGTATATACGGTTGGAAAGGGCTTCTCAAGAGCAATCCAGTGGTACCAATAAAATACCATATGACAGAGTGTAGCGGTGCCAGGTACTTAAAAGAATGAAGGCATTCGAGCAGATCAACAACGTTACGTACACGTATTCACGTAAAACACACGCCCGTGATCACGACACAGCCACGCCCCTTTTTTGGGAATGGGGGGAGGTGATGTGCGAGATCGGAGTTGAGAGAGGATTTTGTGAACCTCGTTAGACACATAAGCTCAAGTAAAGAGATGTTTACAATGCAAACGCGTTCACGTTTCCATAGCAACTGCTGCGCAATAATTGCCCCCGATCACGGCCACCTGGTGCAGTTCGTTCTAAGGGCTGTACAGCCACTTATCAATGCTACCAATACCTTAACGTAAACAAAAACTAATGCGTGAAAAAAATGTAACATCTTCTGAGTTTCAATGTCTATTGTTATACTTTTCAGGGTTGCCAATAAATCACAGCTTAAGTTGGATTTAATAATAATAATAATAATAATAATAATAATAATAATAATAATAATAATAATAATAATGATAATAATAATTCCTGCCAATTTAAGCCCTTTTTACTTCACAAATCCATTATATAGTATCCACTGGTACTTTACTTCTATTTTCGTAGAATTCTAATATTTGTTTTCAAAGTCTATTTATTTGAGTCCATAAACAGAGATTATATTATGAACTAAGATGCACAAGTGGCTGGTTTACCAAGAGGACAAACCCATAAAAAACAGGAACATCATGGGCAGAATACAAAAAGAAATCCCATAGTCAAAAAATGAGGGACATATGGAGTAAAAGGAAACATATATAAGTACTTTATGTAGTCTTACAAGGGCTCATTCTCAATTAAATAGCGAGAAAGTAATAATAATAATAATAATAATAATAATAATAATAATAATAATAATAATAATAATAATAATAATAATAATAATAATGAACTAACTCACAGGTTCTATAGAAACTGTAGGTTCATGGCCGTGCCTAAATAAGCTCTTCATATATTCGTATCCTGAGCTAATGTTTTCCGATGATCCCCTGTATAATCTACTTCCCTCAAATCATAGTTAATGTTACTCTCCCACCTCATTCTTCGTCTACCAACTGGGCGTTTTCTGTCTGGTTTACAAGAAGCTTCCATGCACGTCTTTCATTCCCCATTCGTGCCATATGCCCTGCCCATCACAGTCTAACAGAGTTAACTGTTCTTATTATATCTGGCTTCCTATACATACCATGTAACTCACGTTATATAGTTTTCTCCAGTCACCTGTCTGTTCAACTCTCTTTGGTCCAAAAATGTTCATATGAACTTTATTCTGAAATACTCATTATCTCTTCTTCCCCCCCCCTTAAAGTAAGAGTTCATGTTTCACATCCATATAATATAACTGGTAGAATAACCGTTTTATATATTTTCAGTTTAACGTTTTTTTAAAAGGAGTTGGGATGACAAGAGTCACTGTAATACATATCAACACGTAGTTCCACAATTGAGCATATGTTTAATTCCTTGTACACCTCATTCCTGTTTGTAATTATTGTTCCTAGTTATTTGAATTCAGCCACTTCTTAAAGATTTCCCTTATTTATCATTAACTGTACATTTACATTATATAATGTATTTACTGGCGACTATTTAAGTTAAGCCCCAAATGGGAGTCAATGACGAATCACGTTTCAATGAATTTTGTTTCACAACCTATAACAGCCGTATTTCATCTCGCTCTTTATCGACTTCTCTTTACCAGCTCCTGCTTTTGTGATAAACAAAGCTGCTCCTTTTTAATATTCTGAACAGGTCAGAGAATTATTTTCCAGTGACTGACTCTCCAACAAGTGCGTTAAATATAGCATACAATGAACAGAATCCTTCGAACTACACATTTGATAATTGTGTATTTAATTAATGATTTTTCTGAGTTCTTTACTAAAAAGATAAATTAATAACCTACAATTCTGGTTATAATATACAGTTTGATGTGTTTTTTCCCCCCACTAGGGTGCATTATTACAATATTGCGATCCTATTTGGCAATAAATAATATGATCAAGTTGCAGTGAATAAACAAATGAAACATAACCAAACATTTCTGATTTGTTTCCAAACATCGCCATTTACACTAAATATATAAATATTTTTAAATGCCGGTAAATATAATTAAATAACTATTTTGTTTTAGTAAACAGCTTAAATTTATTCGTTAAATAGTCCTACCAAATGCCACTCTTGATTTCTACATATTCTAGATAAATTCACGAGTCTCTTCGTGACTCGTGAATTTGTGGATGATTTGTAAATCACTCGTGACATTACTTAAGACAAGAACATTGGGATAAATACAAGGGCGAACACCAAGAATTCAGCTATTAAATAAATACGGTGTATATGGACCAATAGGAAGCGAGATAAACAGAATATATAAGAATAGTGGCACAGATGTGGGAAGCTACAAGAATGTGCAGAAAGAGATCCAATAAAACCAGCACAGAAGTGCACCAGCTTATTGACTTTAGAAGTAGGAAATAAACTAACAAAATATTTACAAAAACTAAAAGAATCACGATATCATATTCGAGTAAATATACAGAAACTAGAGACATTTACCATTCTCTTCAAATGTTAATAAAACAATTTCCGATGTGCAGGAAATGCGTAAACTAACCGAATTCTTGTCCAAGTTGAATGTATGATCCAATGTTGATGGCTTATAGAATATGCAAGGTGCAGCATAACTCAGTTAACCGAAAATGCAAATATATTATTTTCTGTAGCTTACAACATCTATAAAAAACAATTACTGAAATTGTTCAAAGTGACCTCCATTGTTTAAGCATTTATGACGTTTTAACACTGATTTGCAGATGTTATCACACAATTTCCCATTATTACCAAACGTGTTTTCAAATTTCTGTTCAATCAAATCCCGTAAATGTTGCAGGTTTAGTAGTTTGGTACTGAAAACTTTGTCCTTCAAAATTATCCACATTGAAAAATCACATGGAGTGAGGTCTGGTGATCTATGTGGCCAATCGATTTTACCACGTCTTACAATCCACTCTTCAAAAAAGCACGGACGTTTAATTCATAGTGTGGTGGGGCACCATCTTGCTGTCGAACTAGGTTGTTTCGTACTGCTTCAAACATAGGGCTGTTGTCTAATTCTGTCATAACTTCATTTGTTAACATTCAAAGGCACCTATAGCAGTCATGTTTGTAGACATCATACTGGACAAGATTTATTCCTTAGTTAGTGGATTAGCTCAAGCAGTAGTGTTTGAGATTATATTCTGATGGTCCCAAATTCAAACTCCAGTTTGAACCAATCTGATTTTTTCCCCTTGCAAGCATGTACAGTGGTTAACTGACTTATCCCGCATCCTGTGTATTAGGTTGAGAAAAACAGCTATGAAGGCTGGGGATCCGACATGCTGATCTCATGTCACCCTTACACTGCCTGGATGATCATCTGCCTCTATGATTGTGATTAATACATGTGGATGCGAGGCCAGCAGCCGGCTTGTATGTCAAGGGCATTCTAGGCCTGTCATACCATGTGTTTTTTTTTATTTACAGAATATATATTTTTTGTTAGGAGATTCTATGTTAGGAGTCCACCTACATTAGTCACTGTTCAAACAACGAAGTTACCATTTTGTGGTACCGGATTTTCCAATAAACTGTAAACTAATCTGGTATTCACTAACTTTCCCACTTTCTCACATTAACTCACCCATTTTGTTCAATTTAGGCACTCTAACCTGTGAAAGACCAACCTAAAAGCTAACCTAACGCCATTTAAGCATTCTAAACTGTGAAAGAATGCAACGCCCAAAAATAAATACTAAGTTCTGAAATTCTGAAGTGTGTGTGTACAGTTACGTAGTACATACTCTATGTTGGGTGCACTGGAACATGTATTTGTTATTGAATAGAATATCCGTTATAATCTATATGGCTGCCACGTTTTCATGCTACGTATGCAGTTAAATATCATAGAAAAATATATTGAAGTAATCGTTAGAAAAATGTGAAAATCATTGTAAATGATGGGATATAATTTGAAAATTGATACCCTAAGGATAACATTTGACGGGAGATTATGGAGGAATTAAAAAAAAGTCGCGTCACAGCCTGTAAAGTTTAGCGCATCCTTGTTTTAAGTATTTAGTTACGTGGAATACATCGGACAATATATTTCTTTCCTATTTTAATCTTAGATAAATGTCACTAAACCCTAATTTCACCGTCAATGTTCTTACTTCGCGCAAGAATATGCATGTTTGCCCAGAGAACTATGCCGCTTGGCACATTACAACTTGTGTTACCTCTGAACATTTGAATGGGATTCCTAACAGTGCGAGCTAAATGGCCTCATTCACTTCATGGTAATGCAACCAGTTGCTTCCACAATGCCATCTAGCGTCTATTAATTCTACTGTTACAATCTAATTATTAAAGATATGAATCCAAGATTACCTGCAGTAGAATTCCCTGTCACTACCTGGCCGTAATAGTCTACATACTCTGTCTCATAATTGGATGTTATGCATCAACCGGCTAAGCGGCATTTTTTTTATTTGGATTTTAATGTCATCTGTTGCACTGACTCATGAAACAAGTGTACGCACACTTTTAGCACCAAATATTTAAATATAGACTTTTTTTTCAAATGCCCCAGGTTTGTCTTTCGACATTCCTGGTTTCTCTCCTGGCATGGCGTACTTATAACCCACTTCTGAGGTTGGAGCGCCTGGAAGGCGGGGTTACGTTGCCCCGATGATATGATCAGTGATGTTGATGATAATGGTGCGCCAGGACAGTCCCTAATCCTAAGCTTAACTTAAGATGAATATGAATGATGATGATTGCGATGGCCATATGATTTCGAGGACCGTTTGGGCCTTAAAGTTTTCGTGACATTTGTCTTACAAGTGAGGAAAAACCCCGATAAAAACCTCACCCAGAAAAACTGTCCCGACCGGGGATCGAACCCGGGCCCGCTGCGTGACAAGGCAGCACGCTACCTCGACACCACAGCGGTGGACTTAAATATAGCCTTAAAGAAAAATGTAAACGTCATCAGTCCTATCAAAGATTCTGTGTTTTGCAACAAACGGCTATAAAACCAAATCTTCATAAATGCTAATCAAAATGTTTGCATCATGCAGCTAAGCGCCAAATGTCCTCCCTCTTATATGGTTGATGCATAACTGTCAAACAATGAAAATAACTTGCAATATCCAGTATTGTTAGTTTGGTGATAAATAAATAGTGAAGATTGACTTAAACTTCAAACGTCGTTTTCTCAAAACTTACACAATAACGCATAGGCAGTTGATGTATAACGCCGTTAATTAATGTAATTTTGAACACAATTTATTTGGATTTTTTCGGCAAACAAATTAGAGACCGTGAGAATCTATAGTCTTGAGTCATCTTTCTAACTAACTAACTCACTGGCATTATCGAACCCTAGGTTCATGGCCGCGCACACATAAGCTCTCTACACATCCCTTACCTGAACTAATGTTTTCCAATCATCCCCTGTATAATCAACTGACCTCAAATCATTATTAATGTTATTCTCCCACCTCATTCTTAGTCTACCACCTGGGCGTTTTCCCTCCGCTTTCCTACAAGGGGTTTCTATGTCCCTCTCTCATTCACTATTCGTGTCATAAGCCCTGCCCATCACAGTCTACAAGACTTAACTGTTCTTATTATATCTGGTTTCCTATAAAGACCATGTAACTCACTGCTATGTAGTCTTCTCTATTCGCCTCTCTTTGGTCCAAAAATTTTCCTAAGAATTTTATTTTCATATACCCGTAATATTTTCTCCTCCCTTAAAGTAAGAGTTCATGTTTCACATCCATATAATATAACTGGTACAATAACAGTTTAATTATTTTCAGTTTAACGATTTTTGAGAGAAGTTGGAGCGACAAGAGTCCTTGTAACACAAGCATTTCCAGAATTGAGCCTATGTTTAAATTCTCATTCCTATTTGTAATTATTGTTCCTAGGTATTTGAATTCAGCCACTTCTTCAAAATTTCCCTCATTTGTCATTAACTTCCACTTCCTATATATGTGTGACCATATATTTCGTTTTATTGATGTTTACTTCCAGCCTCAATTTGTTAGTGCTACTGAATAGAGTGTATGTTTTGGCCCTTAGTATTTTTTCGCTATCGCCCAATATTACTACATCATCAGCATAAACTAACAGCTTATTAACATCACTGAGTTGTAGGCCTTCCAGAGAATGTGTCCCTTTGATTTTTCCATCCTAAAAAAACAATCGACTCCGACCGTTTGAACCCGTCACCCTTGGGACCAGATACAACGAACTCACCTCCTACACCATAGAGGATGATAGCAGTCATCATCATCATCATCATCATTTCAAGGCACTGCAACTTCAAAATTGAATGTTTTGGCCTTCTCAATAATCTTCTGCCAATTTCAGGTGTGTCACTCTCATCTTCTTCAGATCCTCCCAAACACTGCCATCTCACATTAGGTGTACCAATAGCTCTACTTCCTGTAGGCCTCCATTTACGTAGTTTCTTAGCTAATCTCTCTTGATCGATTCTCATCAGATAACCTAACCATCCAACCCTAAGAGATCTGATATGATTTATTATATTTTGATTTTTAATTATATTATTTAATTCAGTATTTGTTTTGATTTTTCAAGTTTGGTCTGGTCTTTTATTTGGACCAATTTTATTTCCAAGTACCTTTCTTTAAAAAATGACAATGTTTGTTTGATCGTTTCTTTGAGAGTCCAAGTTTCACTTGCATAAGTCACTATTGGTCTTATTAGTGTTTTGTATAATTGATAGTAGTGGTAATTAAAGTAGCACTTACAAGAGTTCCAGTCAGTTCAGCTCTGTCAAGTTGGCAACTCACCTGCAAACAAAATAGATTACAATCAAGATAAAGATAAAGAAGAATATAATTACCTGGGGATCAAAATTAAATCAAAATGTACCCAAGAAAATGACAATAATATAGTACGGTATTCAAAAAAGGCACATCGGTAATAACAATGTTAAACGGAGTTTTGTAGGATAAGAACGTAAGAATACTCCGTAGATACCAGATTACAAATTTATAAATCCATAATTCGAAGCACGCTAACATTCGGTGCAGAAACTTGGCAGTTGAATAAAAATTTGAGTTTAAAGCTTATGTCTACTGAAATGTGTTGTTTTAGACGCTCAACTAGACATTCTAAATTGGAAAAAGTCAGAAATACAATCATCAGACAACAAATGAAAGCCCAAAATTCAATATTAGATTTTATGAGATACAGACACTAGAATAGTATGGCCATATACGTGTATGATGCCAAAGACAAGATTACCGCCCCGGTTATGCAACTATTAACGAGACAAATAAATAAATACGTATAGAAAATACTTGTGTAAGTATGTATATTGATCACTAAATAGCGGTAAATTAATGAAATGTTGGTACTCGTGGAAACAATGAATTAATCCAACGAAATATCAAACAAAATATTAATTATACGTTGTGAAAACAATGTATTAATGCGCTTTATTTACTTTCTCCGTTACCTAGCAACGGCTTGTGTGTTCTTTGCAAACAGTTGCCTATCTCAGTGACTCAACAGAAAATTAATTTCGTTAATAAAACAGCAATGTTGTATTTTATTGTTGACACGATAATACAGTCACACCAACCGCCAACACAGGTATCCGATTCATTGTCCTAAAAAACATCTGACAATGCAGAAGATATACATTATCATCATTATTATTATTATTATTATTATTATTATTATTATTATTATTATTATTATTATTATTATTATTATTATCATCATCATCATCATCATCATCATTATTACTATTATTATGAAAAATTATGAAACAAAGAGAGATAAACAGGTGAACGGAGAAGACTACTTAACAGTGAACTACATGGTCTTTATAGGAAGCCAGATATAATAAAGAACAGTTAAGTCTCGTAGACTGCGATGGGCAGGACATGTGGTACGAATGGGGAATGAAAGAGGTGCAATGGAGGTTTCTTGTAGGAAAACCAGAGGGAAAACGCCCGTTGGTAGACCAAGAATGAGGTGTAAAACATTAACCACAATTTGAGGGAAGTAGAATATACAGGAGATGATGGAAAACATAAGCTCGGGATAGGTATGTATGGAGAGCTTATGTCCACGCGGCCATAAACTTACGTGTTCGACAGTGAGTTATTATTATTATTATTATTATTATTATTATTATTATTATTATTATTATTATTATTATTATTATTATTATTATTATTATCGAACCCATAGGTCCACAGTCGCGCTGACATAAGCTCTCCATATATTCGTATCCTGAGCTAAAGTTTTCAAATCATGCCTCGTATAATCTACTTCCCTCAAATCATGGTTAATGTTATTCTCCCACCTCGTTGTTGGTCTATCAACAGGGCGATTTCCCTCTGCTTTTCCTACAAGAAGTTTCCATTTCCCTCTTTCATTCCCTTTTCGACATCACATGCCGTACTTTTACCCGCCATATGACTGAATTGTGTACGATACAAACATTGTTCTTAGGTAACATCGTGTTTTACGGGAAATAAGACTGAATACAAGGTAAGATGGTACCAATAATTAGGAACTTCCTACACTTATTTATTTATGACAAAAAAATATTTACATGAACCTAGCTAATCAGAAGTTTGCGTTTTTTTTTATGTTGTCGATAAATATCCTTTATTTAGAATTCAATTAGGCAAACGAGCAGAATATATGCTCCATGCTGAATATCCTTTATTTAGAATTCAACTAGGCATACGAGGAGAATATATGCTCCATGCTGACTTACCTGCTGTTATTTTCACCACACCCTCAATAGTTAATGTAGGCTATTTTTCACTAAATTGTTTGAAAACATTAAAAAATTGTATAAGAGAAAGAACCATGTGAAAGAATTTAAATTCGTTAGAATTAAACAATGAAATGATTATATATTCAATATATTAAAATTGTAATTATATATTTTAAGATTCTGCCATATAACTTAGACATGTGCTAGATAATATATATTTTTATTTATTTTATTTATTTCTAGTCAACTTTTATAAGATTCATAATATGTTCCGTGAAGGTATTATTCAAAATTAAAGTATAAAATGATGAAATATTTACCTAAAAGGTCCGTCTCCTCAACTTTATTAGTTATTTATCTACAGCGCTTTCGAGACTAGTCCCATCATCAGCAGGATTCAAAACTGGTGTTTCACCCCCTCTCCTAGATCTTCAGTGAAACGCCAGTTTTGAATCCTGCTGATGATGGGACTAGTCCCGAAAGCGCTATAGATAAATAACTAATAAAGTTGAGGAGACGGGTCATGTAGGTAAATATTTCATAATTGTATACTTCAATTTTATTTCTAGCGTTAGAAAACTAAGCTTAACTGGAACTTAGCTCGGAAGAGGTGTAGCGAAAACAGTACGTTTCCGAATATGCGTTCCTATGTTAAACGTCCTCAAGGTCTGTAATGGGCATTTAGTTACACCCTGTACTACTTGAACACCTTTTTTGGGGCACACTGTACTATTTCCTAGAGTAAACTTATAAACCATGCTGTATAAAGTGAAAATCAATACATTGCCAATGGGGTTAAGTGTTTGCTTATGCGAACGTACATATAAAATCAAATTACCATAAAAAAAGGATATAGTTAATGGCCACCGGTATATATAAAACCTGCATGTGATGTTATTGGTTTAGATAATAATTTCAAGAGTTTTATGTTATCAATATAGGTAGTATAATGTGAGCGTGCATATTCAAGGGGAGTTTTTCAATTCCCCATGATCTCTGCCCTCTCTATAAAAGTGTAGCACATTTTGTCACATGTATTGTAAAGAACATAAAGTGCTGTACTGTGTTTTATAGACCTTGTCTCCCAGGAGTTTCTACTGCAAGAACATCGGTGCGTTCACGACGACATAAAACTTATCAAATTATTATTTTTCTAGATTACATGCAGTTTTATCACCATGTGACACCAAACTTTATAGCATTTTTTATTGTTATTATTAGAAAATTCCGAAGGAATTAAGCTCTTGAGGTTTTCATTATATATATATGTTTAATAATTAATTATATTTTTTATTATATAACACTTTCCTCATTAGAGGATTGCCTCAAGGACAAAGTGATACAGACAATTAATTTTCTACATTGATGAAATACATTTGTAAATACATTTTAAAAAATTCAACTTGTAGGCCTGATTGAAGTATACATACTATAAAGTAGTAATTTTGTAAATATGGTTTCTTAAAATTGAAATTGATCCTCTAATGGCAGCGATGGCAATTTTAGAAAGATACACCCTGTCCAAATCTAAGGAATTCCAAAATTTGGCTAAGAATCCTAGTATAGTACCTCTTGCCCCGATCATCAATCCTGTGACAGTTATACTATCCAACAGCAGGTGGTCTCCTTACAGCAGAGGAGGGAGAAAATTCTACACGAGAGAAAGAGAGAGGGAGCACTACGATACTAACTCCGAGGAATCCAATAAACATAGAGGACAAAACGGCCGAACGCAAAAAGCATACCCCACCTCTAAGAGGTGAACGACCGGCGGACACAAGAACTCCAACAAGAAAATCACTAAGACTTCTGAATTTACCCGCAGAAAAGGAACTATTGAGAGGGGGAAGTTCGAAAAATTCAGGTAAGACTAATGACAAGGGAACACAATAGGGTTTGTTGACAGTCGGTTCATGGGATATCGAAGGGTTAAAACAAAATCTTTCAATGGACAGATGTGTAGAGTTTATTGAGACTTTTGATATATTAGCTCTAGGAGAAACATGGTTAAAAGCTAATGAATGCGTAAATCTATGTAATATGAAAGGTTATTTTAAGGGTAATAAAAACAGAGGGAAGAGAGGTAGATATCCAGGCGGTGTTGCCATTTTATATAAAGCTAACTTAGACCCATATATTAAAAAGGTAAACATTGCTTTAAAAGAGGCAATTTGTATATATTACCATACAGGAAGAGCAGAAATGTGTCTGTTGTCTATTTACCGCCAACCACTAAATTCCAGGTATGTCAATCCAAATGTTTTCGTTGAATTGTCTGACTCGTTGGCAGAAATAGAAGATAGGTTTCCCGAAGCGGGAATAATAATTTTTGGGGACTTTAACTGTAGGATTGGGGGGAAAAATATCACTATGAAATCAACTGATAATGAAACACGAGGCGAGGAAAGGAAAAGTAAAGATAAAATTATAAATTCAGAAGGAAACCAATTGTTAGCTTTTTGCGATGCAATTTGAACTTGAAATTTTGAATGGGAAATATGAGGAAGATAAAAATGGAGAACTGACATTTATTAATAAAAATGGAGATAGCGTAATCGATTATTCAATATGCACACAAGACATGATTCCAGTCCTAAGTAATTTCTGCATAGTTTCCAGAATCGAATCTCACCACTTCTCAAACAAACTTATTTTAAATATGAAAGGTATTAGTGAGACAGTTAATGATGAAGTGGCAACAGTACTACGGCCAATTACACGTTTCAGGTGGATCCAAGATCGGAGAGAAGAATTTATCAGGAGTTTGGAAACTCTAATACAGGAATCTGCAATTAAATTATCTTAACGCGAGGAAATTATTAAAACTTTAACAGAATGTTTTCAAAAAGCAGTTGACAAATTCAAGGTTAAATGCACAATGAATCAGAAGGACAAAGGGTGGTACAATAATGCATGTAGAAAGAAGAAGAAGTTTGTCGAAAGTAGTATTTTAAAGTTTAAAAAAGATAGCACAGATGAAAACAGAAAAAAATATGCGCAAGAGAGAAATTAATATAAAGAATTACTGGGAGAAGCAAAACTAGAATGGCAAAATAATAAATCGGAATAAATGAGAGTCGCGACTGAAAGTGGGAACATTGCGAACATATGGAAAGCGATAAGGGAACTGAAAGTAAAGTCCATAAATCGGACAAGAATAACGCCCGGAGAATGAAAAAGCTACTTTGATAGGGTGCTGGGAAATGAGAGGTTAAGATATAATCAAGGAAATATAGTTGAGATCCCTGACCCAATTTATATTCAATTACTGGATCAGGATATTTCGATAAATGAAGTGGTTTCACCCATTAAGTGTTTAAAGAATGGTAAAGCACCTGGAAATGATGGATTACTAGGGGAATTCTTGAAAAATATGATATCATCCAATAAATTATTAGAAGTTTTAAAAACTGCGTTCAACAAACTTTATAATGGAGGAGATTATCCGGAAGCCTGGGCGACAGGTGTCATCCAACCGCTATACAAAGGGAAAGGTGAGACTCAGGTTCTAGAAAGTTATAGGGGAATTTTCCTCTTGTCAGTGTTCGGAAATATATATTGTAAAGTACTTTACTAACGTATGAGACAGTGAGCTAAAGAGAACAATAGGATCTCAAAATATCAGGCAGGTTTTAGAGAAGAGTACTCCACGGTGGACAACGTATTTGTTTCTGAGAACATTAATTGATGATAATCTGAAAATGAAGGAAGGTTAAATTATTTATGTGCATTCGTTGATTTTTAGATGGCATTCGATACTGTGGACCGAAGTGCACTGTGGGAAAAGATAAATCGGAAAGGATTGTCACACAAAATGATGCATGCCTTAATGTCAAATTATAAATATGTTAAATTTTGTATAAAAGTAGACCAAGGGCACATCACAGAGAGCAGTCAAGCCAATCGGAGAGTGAGGACAAGGCTGCATTTTGTCACCAATGCTATTTAATCTAGTCGTTGATGATATAGCAGCCATAATGCTAGAAGGAGACATTAAGGCTCCGGAAATAAGAAATGTTAAAGACCCAGTCCTGTTGTACGCAGATGATTTAATTATCTGTTCAAAGACAATCAAGGGATTGCAAAGAGGTCTTGATCGACTGGAAATATGCTGTAGGAATTGGGGATTGACTGTAAATGTTAGTAAGACAAAAACAATGACTTTTAAAAATGGGACGGTTTATGGTAGAGCAGAGGAATGGAAATACAGAGATCAAGTACTTCAAAACGTGAAACATTTTGAATATCTTGGTACGACGTTGAAAATGAACGGAAAGTGGAAAAAAAACATATTGATATAGCATTCTTTAAAGGGAGAGGACAACTTAACAATGTACTCGGTATTCTGGGTCGAGTGCCTGATATTCCAGTCAGCACATTAGAAAAATGTATGGAGCGATAGTCAGGCCAGTAATACACTATGGTAGTGAGATTTGGGTTTCCAAAGAACGGAAATACTAAATAAAGTATATACGCATTTTCTAAAATATATTACAAGACTTAGTAAGGCTGTTTCTAACTGTGGAATTTTATATGAATTTGGATCATTCCAGGACGACATTAACTGCAAAATTCGTGTACTCAAATACTGGTTGCGGGTAATCCAAGGTGAACAAACAATGCTTAGAGCAATAATTTGTTACGATCACCAAATTAGAAACATAGATGTTAAATTTTGGGCAGACGAGGTTAGAAAAGAACTCCAAAAGATTGGGATGGGTTGGATATGTGAAAAAGGGACTGAAAATCGCAAGAACGTGTGGAAAAAAAAATGAGGAGGAGGTACTTAGATATGAACCAACAAGATATTTTCGCCGAATGTACGGGAAAATACTCACTGGTGTTTACAAAGAGATCTAAAACACGTCTGGGGAAAAGAATCGTATATACTCAAACTAGGATTTAAAGAGAGATCAGGGCTTGCTTGGTTTAGGCTATGGGCATGGAAATTTCCAAAAATTAGCGACGATCACGATATGCGAATATGTCCAATGTGTGGGGAATTTTGAAGACGAGATACATATATTAGAAAAATGTGATGATTTAGAATATTGGAGACGTGAGTTATTACCGGAAAGATTTCTAAATTCAAATCGGGAAAGATTGGCATGCTACGAGTTATTGGTAAGTCTAGAAAATTGGATAAACCTGGGTAAATGTCTGCACAAAACGCGGAAAATAAGAACAACACTCATTCATGAATGAATATATGTTATCAAAATGCAATACCATTAATTCTTAATAATTATACATAGCTTAATTAATGTATAATTCTGTTGTATTATTATGTGATTGTAATATTATTGTATTTTCTTTATGTAATTGTAATGTTATTGTTTCTTTTAGTGTATAATGCTATTGGGTTATTATTTAATTGTAATATTATTGTGTTTTCTTTATGTAATTGTAATGTTAATGTTTTTTAGTGTATAATGCTATTGTGTTATTATTTAATTGTAATATTATCATTGTGTTTTCTTTATGTAATTGTAATGTTATTGCTGTTTTTGTTGTTTATTTTTCTTTACACTAGTACCAATTATTACTTTATTGTAACGGACTGTCAACAGCACGTACGGCTTACTGCCCGTGCGACCCATATTTGTAAATAATATTGTAAATATCTTACTTTTTGTCTAATAAAGTCCTACTACTACTACTACTACTATCTAGTTGGTATTTACCTTTGTAATACTCAATTGTTGGCTAATATATGGCTTTCTTTTCAGAGTCAACTTCCTAAGGTTGGCCACTTTGAGCCATTAAAACAGAATAATGAGCACAGATATTTCCGAGGAATTATAAATAAATGGAACAAATATTAAAACAGTAGACTATTTTAAGTATTTGGGAACAATAATTCAAAAAGATGGATCATCTGAATAAGACATCGAAAAAAGAATAATAGAGACAAAAAGTTATTGGCATTTTAATTTTATTTTATGAAGTAGGAATATAATTAAGAGGACTAAATTATTAATATATAACACAATTGTGAAGATTATTTAATTATATGGTGTGGAAACATGGACGTTGAAGCAAAAACACAGAAATAAATTATTAGTCACAGAAATTGACTTTTTAAGAAGATCGGCAAGAATATCAAAATCAGATAAAATAAAAAATAATAGGCCTACTATAATAGAAATTATGAATCTAGAAAAGGATATTGTACAAGAGATTGAAGAAAGCCAACTAAGATGGTATGGACATATAATGAGAAGAAGGGACACAAAAACAAACAAAGAAGTATTGAATTGGATACTTCCTGGAAAATAGAAACGTGGTAGACCAAAGCCAACGTGGATAAAGGGAATCCAAGACAACATGAAGAAGAGAAATATGACAGAAGCAGACGCGCAAGACCGGGAAGTGTGGAAGGAAAAAAAATGTATATTTTGGTTGAGGATAAATAACAGAAACAATCCTGAAATAAATAAAAAAAAATATATATATATATATATATATATATATATATATATTAACTAGCTAATACCCAGGGTGCGTTGTTACGCCTAAATAAATGAAATATTAAAGGTTAATTAAATTGTATGGTATACGTTGAAACGAACCAAACTTGGTGGTTGCTAGTCAGTCTTTAATTTCGGATTTCAGGTAAACTTCCACTTGTAATTGTCGGATTTCGGTAATATTTTGATAATATCTACCTCGGATTATTTTAATAGGAGTTCCTTTGTAAAAACATCGAAAATTGTGACCGCTAGAGTGATTCTTAAATTTTCACTTAAGGTGAACTCTTACGCCTAAGGGGTTTTAGAGGGTCCAATTGTGAATCTAAACCATCCAGGGACTCAATCAAACACACACAAAATAATTCATCAAAATCGGTCCAGTAGTAAAGAAGGAGTTCAGTGACAAACACACGTACAGAATAATTATATATATATATATATCCATCCATAGTAATTCTGCCCGAAGGCAGGTCCTTCACTCTAATCATAGCATTTTCATGCTATGCTTGCAGCTTTACTAGGGAATTGTAGGTGTGGTAGCTTCCCGTTGCTTTCCACACCGATGAAGGATGATGATGATGATGATAATGATAAGGATGATAATGATGATGATGGCCATATGATTTCGGGGACCGTTTGGGCCTGACATTTGTCTTACAGGTGAGGAAAAACCCCGATAAAAACCTCACCCAGAAAAACTGCCCCGACCGGGGATCGAACCCGGGCCCGCTGCGTGACAAGGCAGCACGCTACCTCGAGACCACAGCGGTGGACTATATATATATATATATATATATATGAATTTCTATGTTATAATTAAATCTTGTCAATTTGCAATGAAGGCTTAATATGACATGAAAACAAAAATAAACGCCTGAACCAGGATTTTAACCCAGGACCTCTAACTTGATACGTTAGTGCGATACCAGTTACGCTATCCACAGGCATCATATATCATACATATATTTTACCTACATATATATATACCTCTCATAATACAGAATATATAAAGGAAAAATAAATGTTTATCCTAGGAAACTTGGATGGCGTAGCTGGTAGCGCACTAACGTATCGAATCCCAGTTCAGGCGTTAATTGTTCTTTTCATGTCTTATATATATAATCCACCGCTGTGATCTCAAGATAGCGTGCTGCCTTGTCACGCAGCGAGCATGGGTTCGATTTCCGGTCGGGATAAGCTTCCTGGGTGTGTTTTTTTTTTTTCGAGGTTTATCCTCACCGGTAATACAAATGTTAGGTACCTTTGAGGCCCAAACGGTCCCCGAACATCATCTGGCCATCATCATCCTTTACCGGTGTAGAAAGTAACCGGAAGCTACCACACCAATAATTCTCTAGTAAAGCTGCACAGCGTAGCATGAAAATACTATGACTACAGTAAAGGACCTGCCTTAGGGAGAACACTATGGAATAGAATATATAGACCTATAGTGTTTTATTTATTCTGGCAGACTTTCTCTTTTAATCAACCAGCATATATATATTTAATAGCATGTTATTATGCATTACATTGACCCTTTTTGTTCCAACTTCTCTCAAAAATATATAAAACTATTATTCTCCCAGTTATATAATATGGATGCGAAACATGGACTCTTACTTTAAGGGAGGAGAAAAGATTACGAGTATTTGAGAATAAAGTTCCTAGGAAAACTTTTTGACTAAAGAGAGATGAACAGACAGGTGAATGGAGAAGACTACACAACAGTGAGCCACATGATCTTTATAAGAAACCAGATATAATAAGAACAGTTAAGTCTAGTGACTGCGATGGGAAGGACATGTGGCACGAATGAGGGAATGAAACTCCCAACATGTACCACGATAAGAGGGGGGTAAATGATACGGGGGGGTATTGAAAACAAAACATTTATTTAAACAATACGTAAAAGTCTTCCATCTGACTAACTAACTGGCACTATCGAACCCGTAGGTTCATGGCCGCGACGACATAAGCTCTCCATACATCCCTATCCTGATGTAATGTATCTTATCTTATCCTGTATAATGTACTACTGTCTACTCCTACACTATTAATGGCATAATTATCATTCTGTTTTTAGGGAATTAAGTTGAATTTACCAGAGAGGTCTTGGTATCCATTGACAACTGCATGTAATTGCTCAACTTACTTCCCTAGGGAAGAAAAGTAATTGACTTAATTAATAATGTAAAAATGTTACCTACTTAAAATTGTATTGAGTAATACAATACAATTTTATTGTATCACACTTATTTCTCACTTTGATAATTCAAATTTATAGTGATTGAACAGTTGTTACAATTATTAACATTAGCCACAAAATTTGGTTGATTTCCATTAGCGCTTTCTTCTTTTTATATATATATATATATGTTACAGTTTTTTTTTTAATTCACACCAGTCCTTAAATATTCTGTATATTTTTTCATATATACTTTTCGATTTTCCTGGTAACAGAAAATGAACCGCAGCATTCGCCGCTTGCTCTACATCACAATTAATCATATCTGTAATTAATATGCAGTCTGAAACTGTTATTTAAAATGTCGCCACTAATTCAGACAACAATAAACAATTGCAGTTGTTTTATCAACATTTCCTTGCTATCAAACATTTGAACTCTTCAAACCAAGATACAAATTCACACGAAATATAAAAATTAAACATAATTATTAGTACAGCGGTGAACAAAATTATATACGCAATTCGGGAAGTAAGTATATTACTAGTCTCGAACTTATTTGCTGCCCTCAAACACGTCCTTGACTGGTAATGTACTATTTACTTCCCTTCTTGCGTACTTACTTACTCATTGGCCTATGAAATTCAATCTTAGATGCCCTTCACAAAGAATTTAAAGCATTAATCGGCTATAAAAATATTAATAAAGGAAGAACATTTATTTTTATTTCACTATTTTCAATCATTATACTTAATAACTTGCACTATCGAACCCATAGGTTCGTGGCCACGCGGACATAAGCTCTCCATACATCCCCATCCTGAGCTAATGTTTTCCAATCATCCTTGTATAATATATTTCCCTCAAATCATAGTTAATGTTATTCTCCCATCTTATTCTTGGTCTACCAACTGGACGTTTTCCCTCTGGTTTTCCTACAAGAAGCTTCCATGCACGTCTTCCATTCCCCATTCCTGCCACATATCCTGTCCATCGCAGTCCACGGGACTTAACTGTTCTTAATATATCTGGTTTCCTATAAAAACCATGTAGTTCCCTGTTAAGTAGTCTTCTCCATTCACCAGTCTGTTCATTTCCATTTGGTTCAAAAATTTTCCAAGAACTTTATTCTCAAATACTCATAACCTCGTTTCATCCCTTAAAGTAAGAGTCCATGTTTTGCATCCATATTTGCATGCATAACCATTATCCGTTGTAGCATAAATAACGCTAACATTAGTGATATAAGGTGTTGTGGAGTCTATTAAATTGATAAAATATCTGGGAATGAAGTGTGTGGAAGTGACTGAATGAGGTTGCGATAACATATTTTTGTCTAAGAGGGCAGAATGGATGGCATTAACCCCCCCCCCGTATCCAAGTAAAAACACAACACATGCCATCTAAATCCAATTTTCAATTTCTCGCTTCACGGAACTAAATTGAAAAGATGTCGGCAGGAAAATGTGCCTCAAACAACAACACAAACAAGACATATATTCACCACACAAATAAGCTTCCATAAATAACTCACTGTACAAGAATCCACAAGAATATATATTAACCACGTTCGTGTGTTTGTCAGTCTGCTCCTCCTAAACAACTGGACGAACTTTGATTAATTTGTGTGTGTGTGTGCGTGCGTGCGTGCGGTGTGTGTGTGCGTGCGTGCGTGTGGTGTGTGTAGTGTGTGTAGTGTGTGTAGTGTGTGTAGTGTGTGTAGTGTGTGTAGTGTGTGTAGTGTGTGTAGTGTGTGTAGTGTGTGTAGTGTGTGTAATGTGTGTAGTGTGTGTAGTGTGTGTAGTGTGTATAGTGTGTGTAGTGTGTATGTGTGTGTGTGTGTGTGCGTGCGTGCGTGCGTGTGTGTGTGTAGGATTGGGTCCCTCGATGGTTTAGATTCATAATTGGGCCCTATATAACCATTAGGTGTAGGAGTTCACCAGAAGTGAAAATTGAAAAATCGTTCTAGCAGTCACATTTTCCGTTTTTCATAGCGAACCTCAGTATACCATATTAAAATAAACCAAGGTATGTATTATCCAAAAATGAGCGAAATCCGACAATTAGAAGTGGAGATTTACTTGAAATCCATTTTTTTTTGCAAATGCCCCAGGTTGTCTTTCGACATTCCTGGTTTCTCTCCTGACATGGGGTACTTGTAACCCACTTCTGAGGTTGGGGCGCCAGGAAGTCGGGGTTACGTTGCCCCGATGATATCATGGGTGATGATGATGATGATGATGGTGCGCCAGGAGAGCCCCTAATCCTAAGCTTAATATAGGGTGAATATGAATGATGATGATTGCGATAGCCATATGATTTCGGGGACCGTTTGGGCCTTAAACTTTTCCTGACATTTGTCTTAGAGGTGAGGAAAAACCCCGATAAAAACCTCACCCCAGAAAAACTGCCCCGACCGCGGGGATCGAACACGGGCCCGCTGCGTGACAAGGCAGCACGCTACCTCGAGACCACAGCGGTGGACAAATCCAAAATTTAAAACTGTCTAAATGACTGGATCGATTTTTATGGCATTTCTTGTGTGTTTGAGTGGGTCTATCGATGGTTCAGATTCACAATTGGACTCGATAGGTGGCGCTGCGATCGGGTTATAGGAATTTTTTATGTCAGATGTGTAGTTATATGCATTATCGACATTATCCGCTCGACAAAAATGTGAGATCGTCATGCACGCTTCTTGAGCCACAACAGATGACTGTGGGAGGTTTTCTTGCAATCCTATTTAATAATATCAAATTACGTCTTAATTAGTGAATTCTACGGTAAAAAAGTAACATATTTTTATCGTCCGGCCATGACACGAAAATTGAACGTTTGGGCAGGACAACGTCTGCCGGGTCCGCTAATAAAAATATATAATACTTTAGCTTTACCCTCACTTTTATACGGAAGTGAGATTTGGACATTAAGAAAAAGAGACATGAGCAGAATTAGAGCAACGGAAATAAAATTTCTCAGAAGGATAGCAGGATATACTCCTTCAGATCGAAAAAATAATGAAGAAATTTTAGAACAATTAGGAGTAGAATCAGTAGAATAAAAACTCAACAGGTATAAATTAAACTGGCTAGACCATGTAAAAAATATATGAATAATGTGGGTATGATTGTATATTCCAGGAGTATATTAAATAGATAGAAAAGTTACTTTAATCAGCTATTCAATGTACATACAGAACAATATATTGAAGAGGATAGTTTACAGACAGCAAAAATGTTAGTCACAGAACCAAGTGTATTAGAAACTGAAATGGCGATAGGAAAATTGAAAATGTATAAAGCATCAGGTTCAGATGAGATCCCAGCAGAACTGATAAAATCAGGGGGACAAAAATTGATGGTAAACTTACGTCGGTTACTTAGTATGATTTGGGAAGAAGAAGCTCTTCCAGATGAATGGAAAGAATCGACTATCGTACCAATTTATAAGAAAGGAGATAAAACTGATTGCAACAACTACAGGGGCATCTCATTACTTTGAACTTCGTACAAAATTCTAACAAATATATTACTCGTAGTAAGCAGACTTACTCCTTATATTGATGACATTCTAGGAGTCATCAATGTGGATTTAGAAGAGACAGGTCTACAACGGATCATATTTTTAGTATAAGACAGATTTTAGAAACGAAATGGGAATATAATGATACTGTACATCACATATACATAGAATTCAAAAAGGCATACGATTCAATTAAGAGAGACAAGTTATACAGTATCCTACTGGAGTTTGGAATTCCTAAAAAGTTAGTTAGATTTATACGAATGTGTCTAAATGGCACAAAGAATAGGGTGCGTGTAGGCAAATAGATTTCGAATACATTTGAAATCCAGAATGGGTTTAAGCAAGGAGATGCACTATCTCCTCTACTATTCAATTTTGTAATAGAGCATGTCATCAAATCTCTATAGAATGAAGAAGGCCTACAAGCCAATGGTATTAATAAACTGATAGTTTATGCTGATTATGTAGTATTATTAGGCGATAGCGAGGAGATACTAAGGGCCAACCCACACTATTGAGTGACACTAAGAAATTGGGACTGGAAGTAAACATCAATAAAACTAAATATATATAGTCACAATTAAAATGCATTACACAATAGAAGTGGACAGTAAGTGAAAAATGAGGGAAGTTTTGAAGTAGTGGTTGAATTCAAATATCTAAGAACAATAATTACAAATAGGAATGAGATGCACAAAGATATTAAATATAGGCTCAATTCTGGAAATGCATGCTATTATGCATTGCAGAGACTCTTGATGTCCCAACTCCTTTCAAAAAACGTTAAACTGAAAATATATAAAACTATTATTCTACCAGTTGGATGCGAAACATGGACTCTTACTTTAAGGGAGGAAAGGAGATTACGAGTACTTGAGAATAAAGTAGGCTACTTAGGATTTTTTTGGACCAAAGGGAGATGAACAGACAGGTGAATTGAGAAGACTGCATAACAGTGTAACTACATGGTCTGCATAGGCAAGTCAGATATAATAAGAACAGTTAAGTATCGTTGACTGCGATGGGCAGGACATGTGGCACGTATGGGGAATGAAAGACTTGCATGAAAGCTTCTTGTAGGAAAACCAGAGGGAAAACGCCCAGTTGGTAGACTAAGAATGCGGTGGGAGATAACATTAACTATGATTTTATGGAGGTAGATTATACAGGGAATGATTCGAAAGGATTAACTCAGGATAGGGACGTATGGAGAGCTTATGTCCGCGCGGCCATGAACCTACGGGTTTGATATTGCCAGAGAGTAAGTAAGTGAGTTAGACCATGTAAAGAATACTGGATAATCCAAGAATCCCAAAAACGATGATGCAATATAAACCCAAAGGACATAGTCGACCAGGAATACCTCTTAAAAGACTGCTAGATGGGGCCAAAATTGGTCTACAAAGCACCAATTCGTGACGGATGATGATGAAATAACTCACTGGCACTACGTACTTTACATACGAGATATATTAGGAAAATGTAACGATTTAGAATATTGGAGGTGTCAGTTATTACCGGAAAGATTTCTAAAGTCAAATCGTGAAAGATTGGCATGCTACGAATTAATGGTAAATCCATAAAAATTTGATGACTATTTAACTCATGCCCCAAATGGGAGTCAATGACCAATCACGTTTCAATGATTTCTGTATTACAACCAATCAGAGACGTGTTTCACGAAATAATTATCAACGTTAGGATTATCATATATTAAGCAAAGCTCCTCCTTTTTAATATTCTGAACAGGTCTGACCGTTATTTTGCAGTGACTGAGCCTATAACAAATACGGCTACCAGATTGTATATAATAGTGCTTACATGTCAACATTTGTAGCAATTGATTATACCACCAAAAAAAGAAACCACTGTTTGCACTTTCTTAAATGTATACGACATCAAAAATGAATTAATATACAGATTGATGTGTTTCATTTTTTCTCCACTAGAGAGCATTCTTACAATATTGCGTTCCTTTGGCAATAAATAGTATGATCTGGTTGCAGTGATAAACAAAAGAAGCAGTAGAAGCGTAGGCTACCTATCGTTTCTCATTAGTTTTCAAACAATCACCGTTTACTTTAAATATAAAAATATTTTTAAATAACTGTAGTTAAATAATGATTTGTGAGTAAACAGCTTTATTTTATTCGTTAAATAGTCCTAACAAATGCCACTCTTGATTTCCAAATTCTCTAGATAAATTCACTCCTCACTTCGTGAGTCGTGAATTTATCGATAATTTGGAAATCACTCGTGGCATTACTTATGATAATCTTGAGTAAATTTCTGGACAAAACGCGGAAATTTAGAACCACACTCATCCATGAATAAACAAATATGTTATAAAAATGTAATACCATAAATATTTTAAAATCTACATAACTTAATGTATAATGTTATTATATCATTATGTAATTGTAATATTGTTGTTTTCTTTTTTGTTTTACGTTATACTATTACCAAACATTACTTTATTGTAACGGACTATCAACAGCACGTACGGCTTTCTGCCCATGCGATCCATATTTGTAAATAACATTGTATATATCTTACTTTTAGTCTAATAAAGTCCTACTACTACTATAGAAAATTGGATAAACTTGGGTAGATTTCTGGACAAAACGCGGAAAATAAGAACAACACTTATTCAGGAATAAATAAATATGTTAACAAATTGCAATAGCATTAATTCTTAATAATTGTACATAACTAAGTTAATATATAATGTAATTGTATTTATATCTAATTATAGTATTATTGTGTTTTCTTTTCTTTTCTTTAAACATCAACTTATTGTAACGAACTGTCAACAGCACGTACGACTTACTGCCCGTGCGATCCATATTTGTAAATAATATTGTATGTATCTTACTTTTAGTTTAATAAAGTCCTTATGTATGTATTATTTTTACAACTTTTTTAGTGCACCGATGTACTTTTTTTTTAGCTCCGGACCCTATAGTACGTACTGTAATATGTTATATACGTTAATTGTCCCAGACAAATCCTCTAAATGATGGTGAAAACCCTATTCAAATCAAACAAGTAGGTTTTGAGTTCATAAAGGAAAGACAGATTAACACTCATTTAATACATGAAGATCATAAAGGAAGGACATCATATGTGTTGGGATATACGCAGTACTCTCACAACCGTACACAGATATCGGTGACTATTTAACTCATGCCCCAAATGGGAGTCAATGACCAGTCACGTTTCAATGAATTTTGTTTTACAAAGAATAGCAGTGGTGTTTCAACTTGATCTTTATTTATTTATTTTTATCAGCTCCTGCTTTTGTGATAAAGAAAGCTCCTCGTTTCTAAAATTCTAAACAGGTCACAGCATTATTTTTCTCCAAATAATACATTGAATAACAGCAAATAATGAACATATTCCGTGATTTTACTGAGTTGTTTACCAAAAAAATTAATAACTTACAATGTTGATTATAATATACAGTTTAATGTATTTCATTATTTCTCCTCTAGGGTGCATTCTTACAATATTGCGATTCTATTTGGCAATAAATAATATGATCTAGTTGCAGTGAATATACATAACCTCACATTTCTGATTTGTTTTAAAGATTACCGTTTACATTAAATGTATAAATATTTTAAAATAACTGTATTTAAGTAATGATTTGTGAGTAAACAGCTTAATTTTATTCGTTAAATAGTCCTAACAAATGTCACTCTTGATTTCCAAATTCTCTAAATAAATTCCCTCGTGGCATTAAACTAACTCACTGGCTCTATCGAACCCGTACGTTCATGGCCACCGCGGACATAAACTCTCCATACATCCCTATCCTGAGCTAATGTTTTCCAATCATTCCCTGTATAATCTACTTTCCTCAAAACATAGTTAATGTTATTCTCCCACCTCATTCGTTATCTACCAACTGGGCGTTTTCCCTCTGGGTTTCCTACAAGAAGCTTCCGTACACGTCTTTCATTCCCCAATCGTGCCACATGCCCTGCCTATTGCAGTCTACGAGACTTAACTGTTCTTATTATATCTGGCTTCCTATAAAGACCGTGTAGTTCACTGTTATGGAGTCTCCTCCATTCACCTGTCTGACTAAAAATGTTCCTCAGAACTTTATTCTCAAATACTGCACTCGGATATCGGTGAAAATTATAAACTTATTTTTCAATAATCTTTTCATGATAGAGAGAGTGTGAAATACAATTTAGTTCGACATTTTTCCAGAGCTGAATCATAAATAAATATTGAAATCACAAGTTCCCAGAGCAATAAATAATTTCTTAATCCGCTATTGATTTGGTCGTATAATTAAATATTTACCTGGTAATAAACAACACACTTCATAATTACTGTGGAAGTGTTTCCCCCGCACAAAGTCCTGTTCCACTAATTAATTAATTAATATTATAATTAGAAAGTGCCTCCTCTATCAAATTGCATTACAAAAGTGTATACATGTTATAATTTAATCATAAATTCCTCACCTGACAACACTGCACTGCCTCAATTATATATAATAACTAGCGGACCCGACAGACGTTGTCCTGTCCGAACGTTAAATTCTCGTGCCATGGCCGGACGATAAAAATATAAGTTACTTTTTTACCGTAAAATTCACTGATCCCCCCGTTGACTATCACCTCGACGTGGTGGGGGCGCCGAGTACTCAATGAACCAGACGACTAAATCAGGGAAGTTTAGCTTTGCTAACTTGCCGACTGGTTAGAAGTGAGAGGAAACTAAGAATAGTCCGCAACGTGGGAGACGTCTGCCAGAAGATTGACATCGACCAAGAAGTCTGCAACGGTCTACGAGGCGACGTGATACCAGGCGATCATCACAACGGCTCAAGGCGCGGAAGCAGCAACCCTCTCTAAAGGGGTTAATACTTAGAGGAGCATGGATAGATGCTCTGAGACAGCAGCCCTGTCATTATCCTTACCCTGCACAGCGCTCGTAACGCGGTCAGGGGACATTTATTATTACTGATTCATCTCAAAGCAAAGGCCGGATTGTCACCTGTCATCTGTTGTGGTTCAAGAAGCGTGCATGATGACGTCACATTATTGTCGCGCATAATATGTCGGTAATGCAGTTGACTACACATCTGACATAAAAAAATTCCCGTAATCCGATCGCAAAGTCACCTGCCGAGTCGGGGGAAGATCTTCTTGCACGAATTCTGGCGGCAGCAGAAATTATTGAGCAAACATCAGGTCTTTTAGGGCGTGTGTATTAAAACATGTGTCGCAGGTACACTTTGTGTAACGAACAACAGAGTCGCCACGTGAAACCTAACTTGTAGTACAACCCCTAGAAGTCTGTAATACTTATTATGAAGACACACGATATCAGTCCATTGTGTTTCGATCTTCAAACTTATTTTATATCAAAAATGAAACCTTTCCGGACATGTGTTCCTCATCAAAATTTTATCTACTAAGTCCCCTCTACAACCCCTAGAAGTATGTAATGCTTATTGTGAATCACCCTGTATATTTGAATAATTTCATGAGTGAATATAAATACCAACAAACAAATCCAAAAAGCGGTTATTCTTTATGGCCAGATTGTGTTAGTAAAACGCGTAGAAACATTAAATTTCTTTATTTTATCAAAAACTTTTATTGTAAGCTGATGATATGGTGATTCAAGAAAACGAGAATATGTTCAGTACATTTTACATCAATTAAATCAGTTATGCCAACAATATAATTTTAAAATATCAAGAGAAAAAAACAAAAATACCGGTAATGGAATTTTGGGGAAATGAACACATAAGATCAAAAATCATAATAGACAACAAACCTCTGGAACAAGTAACAAATTTTAATTATTTGTGTTGTAATTTTACTATAAACACAAAAACTGAAAGAGACATAAATATGAAACTCTCTAAATTTCAAATGATATGCGGAACTATATATAAAACAATAAAGAACAGATACTAGATAGAATTTCTATAAAACATTGGCAGTCCCTGCGTTACTTTATGAGAACGAAACTTGGGTAATGACCAGAAAAAATACCAAGTAGAATACAAAGCGTAGAAATGAACTTCCTTAGAAAAACGAAAGCCTGCACAAGAATGGAACGGATAAAGAATGAAGATATGAGAACATAGTTAAGTATATATCCACTGAATGAAAAAATAAAAGAATGTAGAGATAAATGGTTTAGGGATGTAGAAAGAATGAATGCAACAAAATTACCAAAATCAGCATTCAACTACAAGCCAAGAAGTTCAAGGAATGTAAGAAGATGGACAGAACAACTGTGAGGCGGAACGGGACGGGAAGTTTGCCTAGCTCGTCAAGTGAAGTAGAAGGTTAAAAACTTCCTAATTTTTTTTTTTTTTTTTTTTTTTCCATCTTACAAATTTTATAAAATAAAATAAGTTAAAAATATACCTTCTTAGGTAATATCCGTCGTCCTCAACTTATAAAATATGTATCCTTTATGCCTGTAGGCCTTTCAGAACATCCGTTCCATCTTCAGCATGTCCTTCTTCGCTACAATATCTAGTATGATGGTTGATGCTGTTGATAACACCACATTATGACCAGCATCATCAACCATCATACTAGATATTGTAGCGAAGAAGGACCTGCTGAAGATGGAACGGATGTTCTGTAAGGCCTACAGACATAAAGAATACATATTTTATAAGTTGAGGACGAGGGATCTTTACCTAAGACGGTATATTTTAACTTATTTTATTTTATGACTCTCCACCTCAACGGTTTTAACAATGAATTTTATTAGTGTTGATCTTAGAAATTGCAATTCCTTTACCCATATCTGCATTCACAGGAAAACAGTATTAAGTTGTTCATTCTATAAGCAACCATGACGTAACGCTCAATTGGCTGTTACCTATATTTAGTTACATGTCTATTGCACAAATTAAAAATAATATTGTTTTCTTTCTGTACTGCCAGGTACACTTGATCAATTTTGGCAGACCCTAATATTAAGATAAGCTTGTTAAATCAAATTTATAATGAAGACTTGATTCTTTTTCATTTAAGGTGACCATATACTGTTAAATATTGAAAAAGACGATTTTTATTTTTTGTTGGATATAATGGGATTTTTGTAGTTTTTAAAAAATGTCTGGTTTATTGACGTAGCATTAATATTTCATGTATAAATAAGGGAAGTTCATGGAAGATTCAGTTAGATGTATGGACCAACTTCGCATTGTAACGTGTGCCAAAAAATCAACAAAAGATGTAAGGGATCGAAGAAGGTATTTGAGAGACAACAAGAAGATGCGGGAAGACAAAACTATTGCCAAGAAAAAAGTTAAGTTGAAGGTGTTCTACCAGTCATATGGGTGAAAACGTACCAATACCTTTGCATGCGATTTACTGATAATTGGTTATTCCTACATTTTAATTATTTTAAAACTTCTCACAGACTAAGGTTATTTTCATGTTTTTTGCTTTAAATTGAAGCAAATTGTTGCAGGCAGGTTCACTACAATAACAATAAAAGTCCAGTTTAATGATTTGTTAATAGTACATTACGATGCAAGGTTGGGAAGTGGTATTTACAGAATTGAGATTCTGTAAAACACTTCAGAAACGTGCGTTGTACATTTTTTTTTTGCACGATGGTGTTTTCAAAATAATAAATAGTAGTAAAATAATAACATCTTTATTGGAAATATGTGCGTTCATTATAAACAATTGAGTAACGTTAACAGTGTGGGCTGAAAGTACAGGAGGCCGTGAGACCATTATTATTAATAAAAATGGCCGCAAGTACATATTTATTGTTTTATATTGTTTCAAATAAAGTTCAGTTAATTTAAAATGCAGTGATTTTAGAAAGTGCCTTTTAGCAATGACTAATTTATATGTATATATTTTTTTCTCCAAAAAAAAATTCAACATGCTTTAAAAATAAATAATTGGAAAACCTAGTTCAGAATAAGGAAGTATGGTGAGCTTGTATCTTCTTGGCATACATTTATTATTATTATTATTATTATTATTATTATTATTATTATTCACAAAGGGATTGAAACAAGGGTGCAGTCTATCACCAATTTTATTTAATATCTATGTAGAATTTATATTAATGAAATGGAAACAAAGCTGCAAAGGTATGGGTGGGGTATCCCAATAGGCAACAGATTTTTGCTGACATTACAATTTGTTGATGATCAACTGATTTTAGCGCAAGACAAATTTGATATGGAATTCATGATAAAAAGGTTGAAAAACACATATGAATCAAGGGGTCTCACAGTAAATTTACAAAAATTAGAATATCTGGCAATAAATAGCAATGAAAGAGAAAATTTAATATTGGAGGAAGGAATCCAAATAAAGCAAGTAAAACAGACTAAATATTTGGGAATAATTATGGATAACATTGAAGGTATAGGCAAAGAGAATATAAAACATAGAATTGAATTGAGTAGCAAAATAATATCATCGTTAAATTCCATATGGTGGGATAAGCATATTTGGAAAGACACAAAAAAAAATATTGGTAAAACATTGGTGGAATCTGTTGCAATGTATGGAAGTGAGGTATGGACAATCAATAAGTACTACAAGAATAGACTAATAGCTCTAGAAATGGATTATTTACGCAGAAGTGCCAGAAAGTCTAAATTAGAACATGTCACAAATAAGGAAATTAGAAACATAATGGAAGCAGAAGAAAGCATAATTGAAAGAACTGAGGAGAAGGAATTAAAGTGGTTAGGACATGTTTTAAGAATGGAAGATGAGCGATGGCCGAAGCAACTATATCAATGACATCCGACTAGAAGGAGCAAAAGAGGGAGACCGAAGTTAACATGGAAGGAAAACATGAAGATATTAATGCAAGCAAGAGGCGTAAGCATTGAAGATGCCCAAGATTGTAGGCTTTGGAGGTTTGGCACGGGAAGACGGCAGCAGCTGTAAAAACCCGAAGATAGATAGATTATTATTATTATTATTATTATTATTATTATTATTATTATTATTATTATTATTATTATTATTTTTATTATTATCATCATAACTAACTAACTCACTGGTTCTATCGAACCCATAAGTTCATGGCCGCGCGGACATAAGCTCTCCATGAGAACTACTCGTATGTATTGGTGAGTGACCCTGAATAGGGAGGTGCAGGCAATCAGCAGCCGTGAGTCAAACGAACAGGAAGGAAGACGTATAAATTATATTGGAAGGCAGTAATTTGAAACGAAATGTCCCGAGTACTTCTGGTGGAGACCTCATCTTCGATATTAGACACAAACCCTAGAGTTCTGCTGATTGAAAATTACCTCTCATAACTGAACACTTCACACATATTATTTTCACTGAAGAAATGATGATTGTGATGGTATTGAGAATAATAATAATAATAATAATAATAAATAATAATAAATAATACTAATAATAAATAATAATAAATAATAAAAATAATAATAAATAATAATAAATAAATTAATAAAAATAATAATAATAATAATAATAATAATAATAATAATAATAATAATAATAATAATAATAATAATAATAATAATGGTAGTAGTAATTATCTCAAAAAAGATTAAAATGAAAATATGTGAAACATGGACTCTTACTTTAAGAGAGGACAAAAGGTTACGAGTAGCCTATTTGAGAATAAAGTTCTTAGGAAACATTTTGGACCAAAGAGAGATGAACAGACTGGTGAATGGAGAAGACTTCATAGCATTGAACTACATGGTCTTTATAGGAAGCCAGATATAATATACAATTAAGTTTTGTAGACTGCGATGGGAAGGATATGTGGCACGAATGGGGAATGAAAGATGTCCACGGAAACTTCTCGTAAAAAAAACAGGTAGAAAAAGACCAGTTGGTAGAGCAAGAATGAGGTGGGAGAATAACATTAATTATAATTTGAGGGAAGTAGATTATACAGGGAATGACTGGAAAGCATTAGCTCAGGATATGGATGTATGGAGAGCTTATGTCCGCGCAGCCATGAACCTATGGGTTCAATAGTGCCAGTGGCTAAGTAAGTAGTGCTACTTTTCAGAACATTTGTATGTTTATAATCATAACAATAATAATAATAATAGTTATTATTATTATTATTATTATTATCACTAGTATTATCATGATTATTATTACTGTTATTATCATTGGCAGATCCGTGGCGCAAGCGGTTAGATTCTCGCCTGTGACCGCTGGGGTCTCGAGATCGAGTCTCAATTACAGCAAGTGGGTTTCGTGGTGGACGAAACGGAGCTTGGGTTTTCCTCGGGGTTTTATCCCGTTTTCCCTCCCACAAATTTCATTTCACCATTTCTCCATTCTCATCTCACCCATTTCGTTCCATTTCATTCATCCGCCCCTGTGAAGGTGTGTTAGGAGTGGTCGACCGTCGCCCTTGTCATTGACAGACCTCCTTAAAATACTGGCTTCATCTCCTCTCATTCCTCGACCCCTGAGTTGGACACGAGTTGAGGATATACAGGATATATATCATCATCATTATTATTATTGACAGTATTATCATTACTAGTGATGGCCCAGCGGTCGAAATTCGACCACAATTCATTACATTTTTAAGTTTGTCACAAAGACGTCATTATGCATTAATTTTCAATTTATTTTAAAAATACGAACGATAGAAAATATGTGGTATAACTTCGCTAAGGCATATTTAAAAAACAATAACGCGTCATTTGATATTTGTATACTATTTAAATTTGAACTTGGCCTATTATTATGTGTACGGGAATATATATCCCTTCCTCTTTGTCTCTAACTCCGACCCGTCAATGTTCTATGTCGAGGCATAATGGAAGTAGGTGCGAATATGTAAATATATAGAAATATATAATGAAATTACTGAAACCAAGATTAGACAGGGTTTAATTTAAATTTAAATAATAAAATGTACTCACATTTTTAAACCACTAATAATAAATACGCGAGAGCAAGTCGATTCACATTGCGCTGCACAATTTTCTTTTTGTAACAATACACTTTCAGTATGAACGTAAACAAATGAATGAGTAATACACATAAATTCCTTAGAGACAATTTATTTTATTTTGTTTAATTTAATTTATTTATAACACATATTATACATAATTTGTCCACCGTTGCGTTGTGGTCTCGAGGTAGCGTGCTACCTTGTCACGCAGCGGGTCTCGGGTTCCATTCCCGGTCGGAACAGTCTCCTGGATGAGGTTTTTTCGGGGTTCTTCCTCACCTGTAAGACAAATGTCAGGAAGTTCAGGGCCCTACGGTTCCAGAAAATCATCCAGCCATCATCGTCATCATCCTTCACCGGTGTGGAAAACAACGGGAAGCTACCATACCTATATTTCCCTAGTAAAGCTGCAAAGCATAGCATGGAAATGCTATGATTGCAGTGAAAGACCTGCCTTCGGGCAGAATTACTAAGGATGGATGGATGGATGGATACATTTTATTTTTCTGCACTCCTTCTATATATAAACTTTAATTATGCCAAATATCACACTCCTCCGTGCGCGCAATATGCTTAAAAAGGGGTACGAAGTTTTTTTTTCACGTATTAATATATAGATTATTACTACTACTATTATTATCCGATCCGATTGAGGGTCTTTCCACTTTTCAGCGGTTGCCCTTTTACCAGCCGGCTGCTGGCCCTTCACATCCACATGTGTCAATCACAGAGGTAGATGATCAACAGCTAGTGTAGGGGTGACATGTGGTTAGCATGTCGAGTCCCCCAGCCGTTATAGCTGGTTCCTCAACCTGGAGCCGCTACTTATTGTAGCTACCCAATTCCCTCACGATGCTGGGTGGGCACCGGTCCCATACTGGCCGAAATACCATGAAAAAATGTCTTCCCCCATGGAGACTCGAACCAGCGCAAGTCCCGTAGCTCTGCGCCAAGGCTTCCTACCTTAACCGCTCGGCTACGGCGCGGGACACTATTATTATTATTATTATTATTATTATTATTATTATTATTATTATTATTATTATTATTATTATTAAACATAAAAACATTTAATTTATTTAAGAGCACGCTAGGAATTAGCTAGTCATTAAATAAAAAATAGTTAATAATTGCTAAACAACCAAGCACAGCACATAGCACAAAAAGAGGTAGAATACGTTCATCTCCCATAATTCTAGGAAGGGGTCGGGCATATTCAAGACACTAACATCTGTTTTTACAGTTCCTTTAACTCTTAACTTGATAAATTATTTCTAGTCTGGCTCCTGCATTCGATCCCAAGACTCTGTAGGTCACGTATAGTTGTGACGTCATGAAGCGCCTACGTGGCGTCGGGCGTCGGGATTACATCATCGCGAGGGGGAGAAACACAATGTGCACCTTAACCCATGAATATAATCCAACATGTTATAGAGTGTGTGACTGATATCTCTATATCTTAATGGTTATTATCACTGCTTTCAACGTCCAAACTGTATTTGGGATCATATAACAAAAAGCCATCGTCTGGCAGTAAAATACCTACTCGGAGTCAATCATATACTTATATCTCATACACTATATATGCCAAGTTGCTTTCTCAGAAAACAAAATTTGCGGCCTGCAGAGCGTTAACTGACTATTTTAAGAGATTGTTAAATTATTATTAAGTTATTATTAAATGCTTATTAAATGATTGCTAATATATTGTTAAGTGATTGTAAAATGAAATTTTGATTATTGTTAAATGATTTTTTAAGTAGTTGTTAAGTGATTGTTAAATTATTGTTAATTGATTGTTAAATAATTGTTAAATGATTGTTATATCATTGTTAAGTAATATTGTTAAATTATTGTTACGTGATTGTTAAATAAATCTTAAATTCCTGTTATAAGATTGTTATATAGATTATGATGACGATTATTATTATTATTATTATTGTTATTATTATTATTATTATTACTGTTATTGTTAAAGTTATTATTATATTAGTTTTATTATTTATTATTGTATTACTTTATTATTATTACTATTATTATTATTACTATTATTATTATTATTATTATTATTATTATTATTATTATTATTATTATTATTATTATTATTATTATTATTATTATTATTATTATTATTATTATTATTATTATTTTAGCTTTATTGTTATTTTTATTTATTTTATTATTTTTTATTATTTATTGTTATTATCATTAAATAGTATTTTTATATACGATACAAGCAATTAAATTGATATGGACATGTACGACGAATTCAAGACGAAAGGTTACCCAGAAAAACATTGTAATTGTGTCTATCTGGAAGAAGAAAGAAAGGAAGACCCCGAAACTCGTGGATACAAGAAATAAGAACTGGAATGAGAACAAGAGGACTGGAGGAACTCGAGTGGATGGATAGTGACTGAGTGTAGGAAAGCATGAATAAAATTTCTACTACATGGGTGCCCTGAAAGATGTGTAAGGTGATCTTGTAAATCTGTATCACTGAAATAAATGGTATTTATTTATTATTATATATTATTATTATTATTATTATTATTATTATTATTATTCATAAGACATAAATAATAAATTACAAATATTTCAATATGTATGTGGCACCCTTAAAAGAACATTGGAAAAGAAAGTAAGAAAAGAAATACATTTAAAATTCTATAGAGTATTGGCTGTACCTGCAGTATTGTATGGCTCAGAAATATGGACTCTGAATAAACAGTCAATCAAAAGAATAGAAGCAACAGAAATGAAATATTTACGACTTTTGGCAGGATATACTTTAATGGATAAAAAATGGAGTGGAGATATTCGTATAGAACTACAAATATTCAGTTTGACAGATAAAATAGAAGAGTATGGGAAAAAATGTCTGCAGAATGAATACCAACATATTGTCTAGGAAAAGTCTGAACTATCAACCGAAAGGAGGAAAAAGAGATCGGGGATGCCCACGAAAGAAACTGACACAGCAGCTATGATACTTGAAGCCGGAACGAACCAATAAAGTTTAATCCTTGTAAGAAGTAAAAGATTATTATTATTATTATTATTATTATTATTATTATTATTATTATTATTATTATTATTATTATTATTATTATTTTATCATTATTATCAATATTATTATCATTATTATTATTATCATCATCAGTTATATTATCATTATTATTATCATTATCATTTGTATTATTATTATCATTATTATCATTATCATTATCATTATCATTATCATCATTATTATTATTAGCATCATTATCATTATTATTATTAATTTTAACAACGCCAAAGTCTCTTCAGAAAAGATGAAACTATTTTCTGATTTATTTCATCGCTAAAAGCTGTTTAATGCTGGTTTTAGCGTGATTTTTACATCAAATATTCGGTCGTTATTTGCACAAACGAATTTTATGAAAGTCGTCATATTCACAACATTAATGTGCTGTAGAAATAAAATTGAGCAGGTAGCAGCCAGATGCTGGGCAAGTTTCTCATTTTTACGACTTGAGGTTTTAGTGGCAGTGAAAAGTAAATTACTTCTGTAGAGTTGGTACGTATAAAAATGGACTTTGTTATTCAACAGTTTTCAGCCTGTAAATCACAATTTAACGCTCACTCCTAGTCCTAAAGTGTTCTGGGTTCTCTAAACTTGTGGAAAACATCAAATGAGCATTCTGTAATAAGTTTTGTTGTTGGACTAAGAAAACTAACTCACTGACAAACAATCCTGAAGTCGTGGCTGCGTGGATACAAACTCTCCAAACATGATACAACGTACCTATTACTCCAATGTTTCCCAACCTGTGGGGGTTCGCAAAATATTTGAAGGGGTTCGCCAAAACTTTTCCGTAATGGCGGGTTTCGAGGTTAGGTCTATTATTGTTTCCTTCATTTCTGCGGCATTGTAATAATAATAATAATAATAATAATAATAATAATAATAATAAAACTCGAATAGATTTTCAAAACGTATAATGGAATTCTAGGAAAATAGAAGTAAAGCACAAATGGATACTATCGCCTCACTATGGTGGTGGTCCAGCGGCTCGCTTTGTTTCCCCTCAGCTGTTATATATAATTAAATACAATGATTCGCCACTATAATAATTCCCCATATTAAGCATTGTCGCACGGCACCCGCTTTTATATAAAAGGACAGCCATCATAGTGAGGGGGTAATACTATAATATGGATAGGTGAAGTAAAAAATAACTTAAAAATGGCAGGAGTTACTCAAGAAGATATCATAAACAGAGATACCTTTAGAACTAAGGTGCACTAAGTGGCAGGTTGACCAAGTGGACAAACCGAAGAAAAAACAGGTACAACATGAAAAGAAGAGAGAAAGAAAGCCCACAGTCAAAAAATGATGGACGTATGGAGTAAAAGGAAACGCATCTAAGTACTTTGTGTATTCCTACATCGGCTCACTCAAATAATAATAATAATAATAATAATAATAATAATAATAATTTATTTTAATATGTTTCACAATGTTTCACATGTTCCTGCGACCAATTAATCTTCTGTCATCCTCTTCCACGTCTCTATGTCATTCCAATCTTCATCCTCTAATCATTTTTACCTCATGCTGTTTAAAACACAATATATCCACGTTATTTTTGGCCGTCCTTTTCTTCTTCTATCAAGTGGCACCTATTACAGCATTCTTGTTGGGAATCTGTCTGCTGTTATTCTTTTTACATGACCATACCATTTTAATTAACAGTTAGTTAATTTATAACTTTAGGTTGTCAATCTGAAATAATAATTTTATGATATTCTTCTAACCCTCAAATAATACCGTTAAGTTGGTTTGTTTTTCACAACATCCATAATTGGAGTTTGCACATTCATATTTTCTTTAATTACTCTATTTCTTATTTTATCTCTTATAGAAATAATAATAATAACTCACTGGCATTATCGAACCCGTATGTTCATGGCTGCGCGGACATAAGCCCTCCACACATCGCTATCCTCAAGCTAATGTTTTCCAGTCATCCCTGAAATCATGGTTAATGTTATTCTCCCACCTAATTTTTGGTCTACCAACTGGGCGTTTTCCCTCTGGTTTTCCTACAAGAAGCTTCCATGCACGTCTTTCATTCCCCATTCGTGTCACATGTCCTGCCCATCGCAGTCTACGAGACTTATCTGTTCTTATTATACCTAGCTTCCTATAAAGACCATGTAGTTCACTGTTAAATAGTCTTCTCCATTCACCTGTCTGTTCATCTCTCTTTGGTCCAAATTTTTTCCTAAGAACTTTATTCTCAAATACTTGTAATCTCCTTTCCCCCCTTAAAGTAAGAGTCCATGTTTCACATCCATATAATATAACTGGTAGAATAACAGTTTTATATATTTTCAGTTTAACGTTTTTTTAAGAGAAGTTGGGTCGACAAGATTCGACCAGTTATCGTATATGGAGCAGAAACTAGGGCTGATACAACAAAAACTAAACAAATAATAAGCACATGTGAAATGAAGATCTTAAGAACTATCTAGGGGAAAACATTATTTGATAAAATACACAACACAGAAATTAGGGAGAAATGTCAATTTGAAGACATAACCAAATTTATTATAGATAGACGAAAATATTGCAAGGGTCATATAGAAAGAATGGAGGACAACTGACTCGCAAAAAGAGCTAGAGAAGATAGACCAATGGACAGGAGAAGAACAACAGGAAGACCAGCCAAGAGATGGATAGGCAGTGAATGCACATCCAATACATCTTCCTCCGAGGAGTGATTTTGGAAATAAAGAGGATGAAAATCCTACAAATTATGATTAAGAAGAACGGACAACAAGAGTCACTGTAATGCATAATAGCATTCATATATTAATAATAATAATAATCCACAACAGCTCAAACAGGACCTATGGTCCATACATATTTGCTGTTCATTCCATTTGGCCCGCAATACAAATCAGTTTGGGCGGTTCTGCCCTACCTATATATATATATATCGAAAATTGCGAATGCTAGAGCGATTTTTAAATTTTAGCTTCAGGTGAGCTCCTACACCTAATGATTTTAGAACATAATACATAACGGCTAAACACTCGCCGCATCCATGTATACAAATTTTCACACAGATCGGTTGAACGGTTTAGAATTCTATGAAGGACAGAGAGACACACACACATTCATTCGTTTATATATATATATCCATCGATCCATAGTAATTCTGTCCGAAAGCAGGTCCTTCACTGCAATCATAGTATTTTCATGCTATGCTTGCAGTTTTACTAGGGAATTGTAGGTGTGGTAGCTTCCCGTTACTTTCCATACCAGTGAAGGATGATGATAACGATGCTGACGATGATGACGGCCATATGATTTCGGCGCCGTTTGGGCCTTTAAGTTTTCCTGACATTTGTCTTACACGTGAGGAAAAACCCCGATAAAAACCTCACCGAGAAAACTTCCCCGACCGGGGATCGAACCCGGGCTCGCTGCGTGACAAGGCAGCACGCTACCTCGAGACCACAGTAGTGGACATATATATATATATATATATATATATATATATATATATATACGAATGCGTCTGTCCTTTATAGACTTCTAAACCGTTCAACCGATCTTCGTGAAAATTTGTTATCTATTAAGTTCCAAAATCAGTAGGTGTAGGAGTTCACCTGAAGCTAAAATTTAAAAATCGCTCTAGCGTTCACAATTTTCGATGTTTCATAGCAAAACTCGGAAAATCCTATTACTATTAACCGAGGTATGTACTATCCAAAAATCAGCGAAATCCGACAGTTAGAAGTGGGAATTTACCTGAAATTTGAAATTAAACATTTACTCATGTTTGGTTCGTCTCAGTGTATACCATATAAATAATTAACCCTCAATATTTAGTTTATTTAGGCGCAGCAGCGCACGTCGGGTATTTCCTAATAAGATATAAATTTTAAAGTTATTTCTCAGGATGATCTTTGCAGTATGTTTTTCAGTTTTGACATAAACTGGAATACAAGATGGCGCCTCCCATGCATAATTGAAACTTTTAACTTATTAAATAAATGTACCTGACCCGAGTTCGAGAAATCGATTAGGGAAGCGTTTTATTCCAAGATGTGGAGCTTCATTTGTTTGCACGACAACAATGGATCGATACGTACGCAACATTAAAACTCTCTTTTGCCGTGTTATCGGAACCACGCCCCTATCTGTCCCTAGTTTCATTTTTGGGCGCTTCGCCAGCCACGCTATGAGAAGCCACAATAGTTATTTACATCACAAGGGTTCAATTTTATATTAACGCCCACAATTTATCTGCGGCTGGAAATTCGTAACGAATATTAAGAAAACCTTTCACTTCTTGCAATATATACAGATTTATTTCATAATAGTTAATACCCGGCGTGCGCTGCTACACCGAAATAAATGAAATGTGTTTTTATGTACGATGACACCACCAGTGGCGATGTATGGAAGTGAGGCCCGGATCCTGAACGAAAAAAAAAAAAGTAAAATTCAGGCAGCGGAAATGAGCTTCCTATGGACTGTGAAAGGTATTAAAAGAGAAGCACAAATTAAAAATGAGAATATTAGAGAGGAACTAAAAGTACAACCACTTATTTAACAAATAGAAGAACACAGGAACAACTGGATAGAGCATGTGCAAAGAATGACAGAGAATAGGATATCAAAGATGGCATTGATGTATAATTCTGGAGGACGGAGATCGGTAGGAAGACGAAGAAAACACTGGGCTGAACAAATGTGAGATCGGAACAGGCAGGGACCTAATCCGTGAAAAACGATAATGATGAAGATGTGTTTTTATGTTTAGTTGAAGAAGTAAAATGAAAAATAGTTATAAAGTTATAACGAAATCATTTTTAGATACCCAGTGCTGATTACCCGGCGTTGCCCAGGAATGACCTTCTTCAAAATTAAAGATAAATATGGTTATTGTGAGTTATCCGTAAAAGAAAGACATATGCTGTCAGGGACTTTTTTTTAGATTTTTTAGATTGTTTTAGATAATCAATTCTGTATACATTAATTTCGTGTATTTTTATGCATTAGGCAGCGTGAGTTATTTAAGCGTCCAAAAAGCTACTTTTATTAGTGCATCGTTGCACTTTTTTTTAGTACGTAGGGTAATATGTTATATACGTTAATTGTCCCAGAAATATTCTCTAAATGATGGAAGAAAAAAAAAAGACATTCAAATCGGTTAAGTAGATTTTGAGTCCTCAAAGGACGGATAGATAGACAGACTCGTACTCATTTAATACTTAAAGATCATTGTTATGAAAAAAACACATTGGATCGATATGTTGAAACATTATTACATGACGAATAATGTGGATTTCGAATAGGCTGGAGCACAGTTGACGCAATATTTGCGTTAAACCAGATTTAACCTCCCGACATTCCTATTATTTATAAACTTTGAAAAAGCCTGTGTTAATATAAATCGCAATAAATTGCGGCAAAATTTTAGAAGAATAAAAAATACCTAATACATTAATTAGAGCCAACCAAATTCTTTATGTTAATTCATAAATATAAATTAGAACTTCAAGGAATAAAGACTCAGAGGAGATATTTGAGAATAAAGGTAGACTTTAATAAGATTACCGGTTATGGATGACAGTTGAAGTGTTTAAAAATGTTATTGCAATATCCCTGAGGAAATGCAACAGTTTACAAGATTTACGATACAGAAATTGACTAACATTTATTCCTCTTTGGCATATAAGTTATATTTCCAGTCATTTATCTATCATGTTTAGCTAATTCTCAAGAAATGCAGTTATTGAGGTTCCACTCATGACATGAATTTTATTTATTTAATATGTTGATTCTTTAATATGCTTCTATCTTTCTTACTAAAAATAGAAACTAACTAAATCGTTTGCTCCATCGAACCCGTAGGCTCATAGCCGCGCGGACATAAGTTCTGCACACATACCAATCCAGAGCTAGTGTTCTCCAATCACCACGTGTATAATTTACTTCCCTCAAATCATGGTTAGTTATTCTCCCACCTCATTTTTGGCTTGCTTACTGGGCGTATTTCCCTCTGGTTTTCCAAAAAAGAAGCTTCCATGCACGTCTTTCATTACCCATTCGTACCACATGTGCTGCCCATCGCAGTATACGAGACTTAATTGTTCTTATTATATCTGGCTTCCAATGAAGACCATGTAGTTCATTGTTATATAGTCTTCTCCATTCACCTGTCTGTTCATCTCTCTTTGGTCCAAACATTTTTCTAAGAACTTTATTCTCAAATTCTCGTAATATTTTCTCCTCCCTTAAAGTAAAAGTCCATGTTTCATATCCACGTAATATAACTGGGACAGGAACATGATGTATAATGATATATTGGAACAGTTTATAAACAAATAAACATTTTTTCACAAGTTATTCATACGTGTGATAGACATTGTACGGTTGCCATGGTAACCGAGTGTCTTCCAGGCCGCTGACCCTTGCACCCTCTCATTCCAAGTCAGCCGCGCGAAAAAATAGCTTCAGCGAGGAAAATATGAGAGAGAGAGGGTCACCCTTCAGCGTGTGTGGGTCCGTGTTACCCTCGGGTGGACATTTGTCACATGTGAAACACAGATCATAACTTCTATTTTCGTTTTCCAACCAATCACAATTGTTATTTAGTTTAGGGATTTTTATATACACCCTTAGACAAAAAAAATTAGTCATCTCTTGAACGCACATTTCTTCTAAGTCCTACTCGGCACAGCACTGGGTTCAAACTAGGAAAGTAGTCTTAATTGTGCAGGCCCTGAGCTACTGTGTTATGTGGCATGAACTGAAGACACTCCTATGTGTCCTGTTAGGTCAGCGGTAAAGCATGCAGTCACTGTTAATGAAGGTCGCAGGTTCGCGTCCTCAATGATGCAGTTTTTTTTCGTGATATTTGTATTAAAATGTCTATGAATTAAATACAACATTTTATTTTGACATTTAAATTAAATCAATGTTAATGTTGTTATTTTAACAATTATATTTACCACATTCAGAGTTTGTTCTAGGTAATTTAAATGTATTGCATTCAATAGACTGTGATGAGCAGACGTCTGCACAAAAGCAACAGCCTCTAACAAGTTTGTTTATAATGAATCATATCGAGTTTTACCATGGCTCAGCGCACACACAAGGACATAGGCACAAGACAATATCTCCTTGCGCTGGTACACGTTGCAGGTTTTTCTGCTCGTGAGGCTGGAAGTCGTTTGAGAGTCCCTGCATCTACAACTCAGAGGTTCAGGAAGAAGACGTGTTTCCACTCCCCAAGAGAATGAAGCTTTAATTGTAGAAGCCCATATGAACCCCTTCCAAACTGCTTCTCAAATTAAAGCAAATTCTCATTTCCCTGAATCATCTCGGACAGCTCTATGGCGTTTAAATTATGCAGGACGTTTTGCACGGACAGCAGCAAAGAAGAAACACCTGACAGACAATCACACATTGTTTCGGCTCGCCTTTGCAGAGGAAATTGCCAACCGTGATTGGAATAATATAATATTGTCAGACGAGGTGATATTTTCTTCTACTCCTGACGGCAAAGTGGTGGTCTTATCGTCCAAAGGGGTCTCGATACGATGCAGAATACGTGGCTGGACAATTTTGTCATGGTCGCGTATATATGTCGTGTTGGGGCTGGGCGGTCTGGGTGTATTGTGGAAGCTGGACGACACACTGAACAATGTGCAGTATAAGGCTATACTAGAGAACATCTTAATTCCATCTGTGAGGATGGCATATCCTGATGGAATTATTGAATTCGTACAGGATAATCACCCTGTTTACACTTGTCAAGCGGTTTTAAACTGGTTCTCGGAGAGGCAGGATATCAGAATGATTGACTGGCCTCCCTGTTTACCAGGTTTGAATCCAATCGAAAATGTGTGGGCTAAGATGAAAATAGAGATGAACTCTAATTGGCCTGCAGATGCACGAAAGACGAAAGATGGCTTATGGGCACAAATTCAAGACGTCTGGGATGCTCTAGCCGATCATCCACGTGCCTGTAGAAATTTGATTGCATCAATGCCTCGCAGAATGAGGGCGGTAATAGATGCTGAGGGTTCATACACCCGATATTGATTTTGGTTTTGTTAAAGTTTTCATTTTAGAAGATATTATTTTCTTTCCTCATTTATTTATTAGAAGAAGGTTTTAATTTATGTTTTTGTGTGTGCATTAAAGCCATAAAACTCAAATATAAAATTAAATATGAAACTATATTACAGGCAAAATGTTATTCTAATATTCAGTTTTAAAAAGAAGTAGAACGGGAATCGAACCCGTGAGGTTACGAACGCAGATGATGTCTGTTAAACCTCTCGACCACGGAAACACAATAAGCTAAGCTCTCTCCTTCATGTTGCATGAGTGAGCACTGCATTAACTAGAAAACAACCCAGTACAATTACTGAAAACGTGTTGATGTGAATACGGCTTCTGCGAGCGCTCACAAAGTTCCCCGATCGGTTGATAGAATTTACGAACGACTCTTTTTTTCCCCCCCTAAGATTGCACAAAGTCTTAACAATGAATTTTGAACAATTGCAAGAATTCAAATACCGTACTTAGGAACAATAACTAACTAACTCACGAGCTCTATCGAACCCGTAGGCTCATGGCAGCGTGGATATAAGCTTATAAGCTCCCAATACATCCCTTTCCTGAGCTAATGTTTTCCAATTATCTCTTGCATAATCTACTTTCGTCAAATCATGGTTAATGGTATTCTCCATCTTGTTCTTGGTCTGTAAACTGCGCGTTTTCCTTCTGGTTTTCCTACAAGAAGCTTCAATGCACCTTTTTCATTCCCCGTTCGTACCACATGCCCTGCCCATCCCAATCTACGAGACTTAACTGCTCTTATTATATCTGGTTTCCTATAAAGACCACGTAGCTCACTGTTATGAAGTCTTCTCCATTCACCTGTCTGTTCATCTCTCTTTGGTCCAAAATTTTCCTAAGAACTTTATTCCCAAATTCTCGTCATCTCCTTTCCTCCCTTAGAGTAGGAGTCCATATTTCACATTCATGTAATATAACTGGGAGAATAGCAGTTTTATATATTTTCAGTTTAATGTTTTTTTAAAGAAGTTGGGACGACAAAAGTCCCTGTAACGTATAAAAGCATGCATTTCCAGAACTGAGTCTAAATTATTTGTGCATCTCATTCCTGTTTGTAATTATTGTTCTTCGATATTAGAATTCAGCCACTTCTTCAAAATTTTGCTTATTTCTCATTAACTGTCCATTTCCATTATATAGTTATTTCTATGTGTGATCATATTTTATTTATATACAGATTTTTAATGTTTACGCATCTTTCTGTGCGTAAAGTTTTATTTCCTACTCCACTCGCCTCTATCCATCCACTCCATATCCTCCAGTCCTCTTTTTCTCATTCCAGTTCGTTTTTCTTGTATCCATAAGTTTCAAAATCGTCCTTTCTTTCTTATTTTTTCCTCGCAACCATGTGCAGTGGTTAACTGACTTATGCCACTCCCTGTATGTTCTTTCAAATACCCATAATACTCTTTCATATTTATGTTTAGTATCCATATTTCAGTTAGTGCTCGCTTTCATCGATGTTTTGCAAAGTTACAGTTTATATTTCTTAGATTTATTGTAACGGTGAATGTTGTATTTCATCTGTGAATCAGAATGAAGTTTTCCCAGCGGCTGTTTCAATTTGAAAAGTAAACATCGCGACAAATGCCTGTTTAAAGCGTCGTGCGGTCACTGATGCTCAACTTTTCATTCTGTTGGTGTGGAGACGTCACGTATGTTGAAACAAATGACGAGCAGACGTTTGTGAAAGCTTTTGTCTTGTGAGTAATGCAATTGTACACACATTTATCTAATCCCATAACCATGTAGCTCTCTCTTCAGATTATCATAATGTCCATTTTTATACGGATTATATATATATATATACACTTTTTTGCACGATAGTATGCTCTGTCATACTTACAGGAATGGCTATCATGATTGAAACTTAATTCCCTAAATTCCGAGGTTGCTAACCTATAAATAACTAATTAAGGATATTCTTTACAATCTGTGACGCGACTTTTTTTATTCCATCCTAAACTCCAGTAAAATTCTATTCTTAAGGTTTTATTTTTCATATTATTTCCCACCATTTACAATGATTTTTACATTTTTGTCAACGATTATTTCAATGTATTTTCTAAGATATTTAACAACATACGTAGCATGAAGACGTGGCAGCCACATTAATTTTATTGAATATCCTATGCAACAACAAAGACGTGTTCCAATGCAGCCAACGTAGAGTATGTACTAAGAACTGGACACATATACTTCAGAATTTCAAAACTTACTATTTATTATTGGGCGTTGCATTCTTTCACAGGTTAGAGTGCTTAAATATCGTTTTGTAGTGTGATCATCTCATCACTTTATAATAAAAACATGGGAAAGCCACACTGTTAAGCATTTTATAATCTCCCTTCCCCAATTTCTATAACATGTTTGTGCACGGCTACGCGTATTGCTACATGAAGACGACACAGCTGAATTTACCCATAAATTCCGTAAACCAGCCTAAGCTAACAATGTATTGAAAGAAAATAAAAAAAATACTAGTGTTTTCACGTAAATGAATAGTGAACTTAGAGACACCCTGTATTAAATTGCTAATTTTCGGTGTCTACTAGATAGGATCGGTGAAGATATATAAAACTTTTTCAAAAATATTTTTGCACGATGGTGTGTTTTGTCGTACTTACAGCAATGGCGACCATGATTGAAAGTTCAACTTCCTACATTTCGGCGTTGCCAACCTAAATAACTATACTATAATATTACATATTACAAACCTCGTGCGGGAAATAAAACCACTGCCCTTTATGTGTACTACGTACAACATATATACAAAAATATATCCAAAAGGTAGTGTTAATATACATTATACGAAACAAATCACTGCGTTTTAAATGAACTGAAGTTTGCTTGAAACAATATAGAACGATAAATACGTACTTGTCGCCATTTTATCACTGATTGGTGTCACGGCCTGCTGTAGTCTCAACTAATAAACATTGCACACACTTTTAACGTTAGTCAGTTGTTTATAATGAACGCAAATATTTCCAACAAAGATGTTATTATTTTACTGTTATTTATTATTTTGAAAACACCACCGCGCAAAAAAATAATGTGCAACGCACGTTTGTGAAGTGTTTTACATAATCTCAGAAATTAAAAACCTCGCTATCATTCGGTTTTTAAACATTTTCCTTGCTTCTGTAAAAGACATTTCCCAATCTCGCATCGTAATGTACTATTTCATGAGAACAATCTCAATATTCACATTCCCTCGGAGTCCGCTAAAAGATAAAAATGAGCTGAAGAAATCTAGGGATCTGTTAAGTAGGAAACGGAATTGAAAATGAGAGGATAACAAAAAGTACAAGAGCAAATAACAGATGCAGAAGTGGGAAAGTAAAAAATATGGATGTATTAGGCGGATGGATGAAGTCTGGATTTCAAATGAAACTTCAAACTGCAAAAACGTGAACATAAACTCACTTCAAACTCATGCAAAGAGAATCAGTCTCAACAGTAACATTTAAAATATAAAATAGATACCTGAGATCTCATCCGTCCTCAACTTTGTGAAGGTTGTAAGATGAAGCACTTTCGGAGCATATGCTCCATCATCAGAATATAGACTGGTTCTAGTTGTTTGAGAGAATCTTGATGTAACAAAGTTGAGGACGACTGACATCTCAGGTATCTGTTTTACATTTTGAATATTACATACTGGTCTCGAGGGTGTTTCGTCATGAATATTAAAAGTACTGACTCAACAGTAAGTGCCAAATTCTGTAGCTGGTTCTGCAAATATTCATAATATAACCCGTTGAGTGGAATAGAAGCCCATGTGACATTAACTCTACAAGGACAAATAAACTAATTCACTGACTCTATCGAACCCGTAGGTTCATAAGCTCCCCATACATCCCTATCCTAAGCTAAAGTTTTCCAATCATCCCCTGTATAATCTATTTCCCTCAAATCGTGGTTAATGTTATTCTCCCACCTCATTATTGGTCTATCAACTGTGCGTTTTCCCTCTGGTTTTCCTATAAGAAGTTTCCATGGACGTCTTTCATTCCCCATTCGTGCCACATGTCCTGGACATCGAAATCTATGAGACTTAATTGTTCTCATTAAATCTGGTTTCGCTTAAAGACCACGTGGCTCACTGTTATGTAGTCATCTCCATTCATCTGTATGTTCATCTCTCTTTGGTACAAAATGTTTCCAAGAACTTTATTCTCAAATACTCGTAATCTCTTTTCCTCCCTTAAAGTAAGAGTTCATGTTTCACATCCATATAATATAACTGGTAGAAGAACTGTTTTCAGTTTAACTTTTTTTAGAGAAGTTGGGACGACAAGAACCCTTGTAATGCATAATAACAAGCATTTCCAGAATTGAGTCTATGTTTAATTTATTTATGCACCTCATTATGTCCGTCGCCGTGGCGTAGTCGGTAGAGTCCCTACTGTCCACTCCGGCGACCTGGGTTCGATTCCTGGCGAGGTAGGGGGTTTTAAATCTCCACCTTGGGTCTGGGGGGGGTTGTGGGTGGGTGGGTGGGTGTGTGGGTGTGTGTGTGTGTGTGTGTGTGTGTGTGTGTGTGTGTGTGTGTGTGTGTGTGTGTGTGTGTTGTGTGTGTGTGTGTGTGTGTGTGTGTGTGTGTGTGTGTGTGTGTGTGTGTGTGTGTGTGTGTGTGTGTGTGTGTGGTGTGTGTGTGGTGTGTGTGTGTGTGTGTGTGTGTGTGTGTGTGTGTGGTGTGAGTGCATATGCATGTGTGTGTGTCCTGTCCTTATGTGTATGTGAGAATGAAAGAAAGTTATCAAACAGGTAAAACAAAAAAAACAAAAAGAAAAACAAAAAAAAAGGAAAAACAAGATGAAAAACTAGAAAAAAAATATTGAAGTATAAAAGTTTGTCCATCGCCGTGGCGTAGTCGGTAAGGTCCCTACCTTCTACTCCGGCGACCCGGGTTCGATTCCCGGCGGGGTAGGGGATTTTAAATCTCCACCTTGGGTCTGGGTGTGAGCCCTGTCTTGTGTTTGTGATAAAAAGTTTAACAAAGGTAAAACAAAAAGGAAGAACAGCGTAAACGAAAGAAAACGAGAAAGGGGGAAAAAATTGTTTGTATTTATACTTCCTAGGTATTTGAATTCAGCCACTTCCTCAAAATCCCCTTCATTTGTCATTAACTGTCCGTTTCCATTACATAATGTATTTCTGTGTGTGAACATATATTTAGCTTTATTGATGTTCTTAGTGGATCTGGAATTAAACATCAATAAAAGTAAATATTTGTTCACACATACAAATACATTATATAATGGAAATGGACAGTTAATGACAAATAGATAAATAAATAGAAGGTTCGTTATAAAGGAACTGCACCAACTAAATTCTCCAACAAATCTCATTTATTAAAAACTAGCGGACCCGGCAGACGTTGTCCTGCCCGAACGTTCAATTATCGTGTCATGGCCACCCGATAAAAATATAAGTTTATTTTTTACCATATAATTTACTATTACCGATTAATTTACTATATTACGTTAGCATGAAAACTCCTCACTACCATTTGTTGTGAATAAATAGGGTGCAGAGCCCTTAGGGACGGCAAATCATTGTCGGCGTGGAATATGTCGATAATGCAGATGAACTACACATCGTGACAAAAAATCCTATAACCTGATTGAAGCACCACCTACCGGATGTAAATCTCAAACCAATCCAGGTACCCACTCAAACATCACACAACAAAAATTCAGGTTTCCAGTCATTTAGGCCAGTTTTATATTTTGAGTGTAGTTTCAAGTAAACATCCACTTCTAATTGCTGATTTCCGCTCTTTTTCTGACAATAACCAAACCTCGGTTTATTTTAATATCATTTATCGAGTTTCTTTGTAAAGAATCGAAAATGTAACTGCTAGAGCGACTTTTAAATTTTCATTTCGGGTGAACTCATAAACCTAATGATTTTATACGGTTCAATTGAGAATCTAAACCATTAAGGGAACCAATGAAAAAACACACAAAAAATTTCATCAAAATCGATCAAGCCATTTTCAAGCTTTTGCGAGACTAAGTACGGCAATTGATTTATTTATATATATATATATATATATATATCGATGGGCAGGACATGTGGCACGTATGGTGGATGAAAGGGGTGCATGGAAGCTTCTTGTAGGAAAACCACAGGGAAAATGCCCAGTTGGTAGATCAAGATTGAGGTGGGAGAATAACATTAACCATGATTTGAGGAATTAGATTATACAGAGGATGACTAGAAAACATTAGCTCGGGATAGGATGTATGGAGAGCTTATGTCCGCGCGGCCATGAACCTATGGATTCGATACAGCCAGTGAGTAAGTTAGATAGTAGTTAGTTATATATATATATATATATATATATATTAGCGAATTCCAAAGGAACGGAACTATTCAGGTAGTTCTCATGAAAGGATTTTTTAATAAAAAATCACTGATCGTCATCGATCCTATCTAGTAGAAACCAAAAATAACCATATTTAAAATTTATACAGGGTGCATAAAAATTAATAGCGCAAACTCAAACGGTTGAAAATATACGATAATGGAAGCAAAAAAACTCTAGGTATTTTTGAACATTTTACTTTTTGGACTTGTCTGGTTTCTGGAATGAACTCTTCGACTGCTGAGGAATTCGGTTAGTTTACGCAGTTCCTGCACGACGAATGTCTTGAAGCATAAAGGGAGAGAAACGCTCATAATGGAGGCAACCCCCCCTTAAAGATAAGACGCGGGAGGTGTGAATAATTCTAGCTATTGGTTGAGTTAACACTGTCCATCCATTCTTGTCCAAACCCTCGGTTCAGACAATTTGTAACCATTACGTGCAAATGTGCGTCCAACTCGGCTGTAACTATGTACCTTTGTAGGCCTAGAGTTTCTGGATTCATCCGCATGATAATGGTAACAATGAACAGTAAATAACAGTAGTAGTAATAATAATAATAATAATAATAATAATAATAATAATAATAATAATAATAATAATAATAATTAGTCACAGAAGTGGACTTTTTAAGAAGATCGGAAAAAATATCAAAAACTAAGATGATATCGACTTATAATGAGAAGAAGGGACACAGAAACAAACAAAGAAGCATTGAAATGGATATCTCCTGGAAAAGGGAAATGTGGTGGATCAAAGCCAACGTGGATAAAGGGAATTCAACACAACATGAAGAAGAGAAATATGACAGAAGCAAACACTCAAAACCGGGAAGTGTGAAAAAAAAACTGTATAGTTTGGTTGAGGATACCTGTGTAAATAACAGAAACAATCCTGAAATAAAAATAAACAATTATTTTTATTAATTAACAGGTTTACAATGTAATAAAACATCTTCCTGTGCCCAAAGCTGTTAAATTTTTATATTATTTCTCTATTCTTCTCTATCTTCCCATTCAAATTCTTCCAGACCTAGCTCGCTCATACCTCTTCTTATATCATCCATCATTTAAATCTAGATAGACTTCTCTTTCTTCTCCCGATGGAATCAATTCCAAAGCTTGTCTGGGGAATCTTTTCTCTGGCATCCTACATATATGACCATACCATTCTAGTTGTATGTATCTCACAAAATCTAATTTGAATTTTGGACTTTCATTTGTTGTCTGATAATTGTATTTCTGTGTGTTTTTTTTTTCAATTTATAATGTCTAGTTGAGCGTCTAAAACAATCCATTTCAGTAGACTTAAGTTTTAAACTCAAATTTTTATTTAACTGCCAAGTTTCTGCACCGTATGTTAGTGTGCTTCGAATTATGGATTTATAAATTTGTAATTTGGTATCTATTCTTATGTTCTTATCCCACAAAACTCTGTTTAACAATGCTATTACCGATCTGCCTTTTTGAATTCTAAATTTTATGTCATTTTCTTGGGTACGTTTTGAGTTAAATTTGATCCCGAGGTAATTACATTCTTCACATCCTATGATACATCCCATTCCATTTTCCAAAACTAAATCTCTTTTTTCATCACCACAAGATAAATAAAATGGTTTACTCAAATTTACTTGTATACCCCATTTAATATACTCTTCTATGATTTTTCGACTCATATATTCCAGACCCTCATAATCTAGTGCTATAACCAACTGGTCATCTGCAAATAACATTTAATAAATAGTTGTACCTTCAATATAATAATAATAATAATAATAACACTGGTCGACAAGATTTTCTTCACAAGAAATCTGATTAGTAAATCTAGTACATTTTTTATACTGAATTCAGAAATGTAGTCACAATTTTTCCATTAGGCACAGTTTTTTTTTTTTTGTGACAGCTCCTTTTTTAAAATCTGATTTTAGCATTATCATTGACCTGTCATAGGAACCTTATTAAACAAAAATGTACACGCCATCAGCCCTATCAGAGATTCTATGTTTTGCAATTATTTTTTCTTCTTCGTCACGGGTTAGGCTTTTTGCTAGCCTGTTCCGGCTCCAAATTGCTACTCTTTCCACCTTTTCTTTAGTCTTCCCAAACGTTTTCTTCCCCTTGGTGAATAGTTGTATGCAACTTTTGGTATTCTGTTCTCAGTCATCCTTGCTAAGTGTTATTTACAGTTCGTTCTGTATTTCACTATTGTTATGTTTAATTCCTCTACTTTTAGTTGCTGTCTTATTTCTGTGTTGTGTTTTTAGTCTGTTCAGCAGCTTGTATTCTGGCAGATTATTGTGTTGTCACTGTCCATGTTTCGGATCTATAAGTAATAATAGGAACTGCCATTGTCGTATAATTTCATTATAGAGTATTTTCTGGCTTTATTTTTCAAAGTTATTTTTAGTGTTCCTGTTATATAATTATCCTACACTTATTTAGTTCATTTATATATTTTTCCGTTGTGTATGATATTTCGCAACCTAGGAAATTATATTTTGTCACTTGTTCTTATTGGTTTATTTTCTAATATGATCATTGTCCGAACTGGTTGAGCTCCCTTGAAAGCCATTGTTTTTTTTATTTTTCTTATGATATTTCCATATATTTTTTTTATATTTCGTTTAGTACCAGATCTTCATAAATGCTAATCTAAATGTTGCATCATGCAGATAAGAGCCAAATGTCCCTGCTTTAAGATTGTTGATGCATAACTATCAAACAAGGAAAATAAATTGCAATATCCAGTATTGTTAGTTTGGCGGCACAATAAATAGTGAAGATTGACTTAAACTTTAAATTTATTTTTCTCGAAACTTACATAATAGCGCATAGCCGGTTAATGCATATCGTCGTCCAAATATCCCTTTGTTACAGTATATAAGTTAATAAATTGTATAGTGAATCCACAAACTTGAACTGTACTTATTAAGTTTTATTTTTAAGGGGGGGTAGAATTTCCATGCTTTAATAATACAATTTTTTAGGAATATTCCACAATACAGTTTTTTTTTCCTTCACCCCAAAATGATTTGTCACCAGAGGTTCCTGTCTAAAGCATCTTCTTCCCTCAAACCTCTAGCTTCCATACTTCTCCTCACTCCATCTATCCAACGTTCTCTAGGTCTGCCTCTTCTACTTCTTCCATTAGCTTTCCAATCAAGGATCTTCTTTGGTATTTTCTCTTCTTTCATTGAATTGAGGTGACCATACCATTTCAAATGTTTCTCTTCTATTTTTTTTAATGTTTTTTTTTTCAACTTGCATAATTTCCTTTATTGTGCTGTTTCCGACTTTATTCTTTCTTAAAATTTTTGTCGATCACCTCTAAAAATCCATTTCTACATGCTAACATCTTGTTGGCTTCTTTCTACTTACTGTCCAGGTTTTGGACCCATATAATAAAATGCTTTGTAACAGATCTTGAAATATAGTTTTCTTCGTTCTGCATATTTTAGGCCTATACATAATTATATTATATATTATATATATTATATATAATATATATTATATATTATATATATATATATATATGTGTCCACCTCTTTGGTCCCGAGGTGTGGGTGAGGTTTTTCTCGGGGTTTTTCCTCGCCTGTAAGACGAATGTCAGGAAGCTTCTAACGGTCCCCGAAATTCATCCAGCCATCATCATCATCATCATCCTTCACCGGTGTGGAAAGCAATGGGAAGCTGCCACTTCTATAATTCTCTAGTAAAGATGCAAAGCATAGCATGAAAATGCTATAATTATAGTGAAAGACCTGCCCTAGGGCACAATTACTATGCAAATATATTATATAATTATTATTATCATCATCATCATCATCATTATTATTATTATTATTATTATTACTACTACTATTATTATTATTATTATTATTATTATTATTATTATTATTATTATTATTATTATTATTATTATTATTATTTATATACATATTTCTAATGTTTACACATCTTTCTGTTCCTAAAGTTTTATTTTTCACCTCCACTCGTCTCTATCCATCCAATCAATGTCCTCCAGTCCTCTTGTTCTCATTCGAGTTCCTATTTCTTGCATCCACGAGTTTCGAGGTCTTCCTTTCCTTCTTCTTCCCGATGGGCACCATACCAATGTTTTCCTGGGTAACCCTTCTTCATGCATTCATTGTACGTGCCCATACCAATTTAATTGCTTATATCTTATATAATCTACTATTGAATATCTAATAATACTAATAATAATAAATTCGAGTTACTGAAGAATTGAGTTAGTTTCCGCAATTCCTGTAAGATGGTTTTTTTAATAGACAACAGAGATATGACACCACACAAACGGGCCTAAACGTGGTAGGAATTATGATTCACAAAAGTAGGTCGCGGTTAAAATGCAGATAAGGATATTCAGGGATCAATAGATCAAGAGATGCAGAAAACTAATAAGGACTTCAACAACATTCCAAGTTAATTTAGCCTCAATCTGCCGGAGTAAATTATCAATTTACTAAACCAAACTTGAATCAAAGCCTCGCTCCAAGGTCTTATTAATTTTAATCACACACGCTCCTTACAGCATAGGTACGTTAACACTCTATCGCAAATTGAAGTCTCTATAATTTCCCTTTTACCAGACGATAGATGCCAGTTATAATACCCCTTACACTAACTAACTAACTCACTGGCATTTTCGAATCCGTAGGTTCATGCCCTAACGGACATGAGCTCTCCATACATCCCTATCCTGAGCTAATGTTTTCCAATCATCCCTGTATAATCTACTTCCCTCAAATCATAGTTAATGTTATTCTCCCATCTCATGCTTGGTCTAACAACTGGGTGTTTTCCCTCTCGATTTTTTCCCATGTAATAACATTCCAGAAAATATAATTGTCATATTTACATCATACGACATCAGAAATGAATTAATATACAGTTTGATGTGTTTCATTTTTTCTCCACTAGAGAGCATTCTTACAATATTGCGTTTCTTTGGCAATAAATAGTATGATCTGGTTGCAGTGATAAACAAAAGAAGCAGATGAAGCGTACCTCTCGCTTCTCATTTGTTTTTCAAACATCGCCGTTTACATTAAATATATATAAATATTTTAAAATAACTATAGTTAAATAATGATTTGTGAGTAAACAGCTTAATTTTATTCGTTAAACAGTCCTAACAAATGCCACTCTTGATTTCCAAATTCTCTAGATAAATTGGAAATCACTCGTGGCATTACTTATGAAAAACTCGTAATCTCATTTCCTCCCTGAAAGTAAGAGTCCATGTTTCGCACCCATATAATATAACTGGTAGAATAATAGTTTTATATATTTTCAGTTTAATGATTTTTGAAAGGAGTTGCGACATCAAAAATCTTTGCAATGCATAATAGCACGCATTTCCAGAATTCAGTCCATGTTTAATTTCTTTGTGCATCTCATTCTTATTTGTAATTATTGTTCCTAGGTAATTGAATTCAGCAACTCCCATAAAATTTCCCTCATTTGTCATTAGCTGTCCATTTCCATTATATAATGTATTTCTACGTGTGACCATATATTTAGTTTTATTGCTATTTACTTCCAGTCCTAATTCCTTAGTGTTACTCAATAGTGTGTGCGTGTTGTCCTTTAGTACGTTTTCATGTTAAATAATTAATTTATCTGTTCGATCGATTAGTGAATTTTCTGTAATGTTTAATTCTACTAGGTCTTTTTTTTCAGTTTCTTTAAACCAGTTATATTTTATTCGCGGTTAAGGAAAAGAAATCAAAGATTTGTTTGGTTAATCTGTTAGATTTCATTCTGTGAAAATGACCATAAAAATGTATTCTCACTTTTCGCATAGTATCTGCAAGTTTTTAATTTCTATTGTACTCAATTGTTTCATTCTTGATGTATATTATCTCATTATCTTGAAATGTTGGCCCTATGATCTTCCTTTAAATTTTCCAAGTTTCTCCATTTGGCCTTTGAAATTCATGCTTATTATTATTATTATTATTATTATTATTATTATTATTATTATTATTATTATTATTATTATTATTACTATTATTTATTATTATTATTATTATTATTATTATTATTATTATTATTATTATTATTATTATTATTATTATTATTATTATTATTATTATTATTATTATTATTATTATTATTATTATTATTATTATTTATGTTATTTAACTAACTCACTGGCTCTATCCAACACACAGGTTCATGGCCGCGCGGACATAAGCTTTCCACACATCCCTGTTCTGAGCTAATGTTTTCAAATCATCCCCTGTATAATCTACTTCCCTCAAATCATGGTTAATGTTATTCTCTCCCTCATTTTTTGTCTACCAACTGGACGTTGTCCGTCTGTTTTTTTCCTACAAGAAGCTTCCATTCACCTTTTTCATTCCCCATTCGTGCAACATATCCTGTCCATCGCAGTCTATGAGACTTAACTGTTCTTAATATATCTGGGTCCCTATAAACGTCATGTAACCTACTGTTATGTAGTCTTCTCCATTCACCTGGTCGAACAGCGATTTATCTAATTCCCGTGATAATATCTCCAGGGCCCCGCTATTGTATGAAGTCCTAACATTCCATGTTCCTAGGAACATGTCCCTGTGTTTGAGCCTTTGGCATGGGTTCCCTGAAGTAGTCCCCGCCCGGAGAACCGAATGGGGGACTATTTTACCTCCGGAAAATGTTACTCCAATGGAACACATGTCCACGTTTGTTGACGATTGTATTTTTACGTTGAAAGATCATCACTCTTTCGACCAAGGTACTTTTTTCGTCTGGCTTATCATCTTCGACCAGTCCGGTATGGGTAACCCTATCGGCAGCAATGCTACGCCGGCATAGCTCTAGGGATGATTTAAGCACGCAAGCCACTCCACCACGACAAGTAAATATACTAAGGAGGATATTATTATTATTATTATTATTATTATTATTATTATTATTATTATCTTATCATCATCATTAACATAATCGTTATGATCAATATTGTTATCATCATCGCCGTAATCATCATTATTATTAATATATTTTCATCATAATCGTTATCATCATCATCATCGCCGTCATCGTCATCCATCGACATCGTCGCTATTATTATTATTATTATTATTATTATTATTATTATATTATTATCATCGTTAACATCATCACCATTATCATCATCGTCGTCGCCGTCATTATTAGTATTCTTAGCAAAGATTGCCTAAAATTATTATGGAATGGATCCCAATGGAAAGGAGGAAGAGAGGAAGACCGAAGAAAACTTGGATAGAAGGTGTATAAGCGGCTATTAATATCAGAGGATTGAAGGAAGATCGGTGGATAGACAGAGAGGAATGGCGTTTGGTTTCCGGAAGACGCGACAGATGTCATGATGCCGGATTATTATTATTATTATTATATTATTATTATTATTATTATTATTATTATTATTATTATTATTATCATTATTATTATTATTATTATTATTAAACTAAATTTATTGAACTAAAAATGATTCACTCTGAAATGTGCAGATTATATGAAGGATATGGCTTGACATATTTTCCAATAGAATCTACCTGTCATATAGAACTGATGCTACGCTATTGTGCGCTTATGGTATGTGTGTTGGTTTCTCATATCTACAGGAAACAAATGTCCAACTGACATATGGACGTTGTCCCAATTAGATATGTGTGTTTATTCTTCTCTCACTTCATTCGTTAATATCTCAAATCCCATGAATTTCAGACTTTTTTTTTAAGTTAGCCATTAAATATTGACCAATCCCAATTTACAAGCTAGTATCTGTTTCAACCAATCAGAATGAGTACAGTAGCGCAGACAGCAAGTGGGCCCAGGCGAACACAAACAATTTGTGATTTTACTTACTTCATACTTCAATGTCGAATTTGACATATTTAGGGTCAGGGTTCGATTACCAGTCGAGACAGGCTCCTGGGTGAGGTTTTTTCAGGTTTCTTCCTCACCTGTGCGACAAATGTCAGAAAACTTAGGGCCAAACAGTCCGCGAAAATCATCCGGTCATCATCATCCTTCACCGGTGTGGAAAGCAACTGGAAGCTACCACACCTGTAATTTCCTTTGGCATGTCTACATTACTATAAATAATATTATTATTCTTCTTCAGTAATAGATCTTGGACTACATCTAGACGTAAATTTAACCTACGAAACACGAGTGAAACACATGTAAAAAAAACTTTCTCCATCTTACATTATCTTAGACGTTTAAATAATTTTCTCCCAGTTTCATTAAAACAAATCCTTGTACAGAATCTTGTGTTGCCACACTTGGAGTATTGTGACGTTATACATAATTATCTAAACTATGACTTGTCGCAGAGACTGCAGCTTGTTCATAATGCTTGCGTTCGATTCATTTTCAATATCCGCCGTTATGACCATATTTCCGAACACTTCAATAACCTCTCTTAACTCCGTCTTACTGACAGACGTAAATTTCACTCTCTTTCACTACTTTTCAAGCTTCTGAATTCCTACGCTCCTAGTTACCTGGTGTCCAGATTTGAGAAGTTATCTTATTACCACAATATTGACCCTAGGTCACAAGATAACAGTCTGCTAACAATCCCTCCTCATAGCACTTCCTCTTATTCTACTTCCTTCACAATAGTCTGAGCACGCTCCTGGAATATCCTTCCTCAATATATCAGGGGTTGCTGCACTTTAAAGTCACGCTTATATAGTTACCTGTTGTCTAATAATTAATTTTTCTCTATTTATTTAAATGTGTACTGTGTCATCAATAATTTATCTTTTTTTATTTATATCTAGTACATATTATATTTAATTCGTTAAATCTAGAGTAAATCAAAATACATTATAAATAATAATTGTATTGTATATATAACATGCAATCGTTTATGTTTATTGTAATTTAGATGCAAGACTATTTTTTCTGTATTTTTAAAACCTGGTTGAATGGCAGACAATGATTTAAGGCCTTAACTCTGCCAGGTAAAATAAAGCTATTTATTATTATTATTATTATTATTATTATTATTATTATTATTATTATTATTATTATTATTATTATTATTATTATTATTATTATTAAAGCTGAAATGTATAACACGAAAATGCTATGATTGCAGTGAAAGACCTGCCCTAGGGCAGAACACTATACGTTATTAAAATTAAAAAGAAGAGAAAATATTACGAATATTTGAGAATAAAATGTTTAAGAAAACATTAGGTCAACGTTAGATGAACAGACAAGTGAATGGAGAAAACTACATAAGAGTGAGATACATGGCAGTTATGGGAAAACAGATGCAATAAGAACAGTTAAGTTTCATAAAACCCAATTTGGGAAGGACATGTGGAACGAATGGGAAATGAAAAGGGGTATGGGAAGTTATTGTAGGAATACCTAAGGGAAAATCCCCAGTAGGTGATGTTAAACTACAGGAAAGAAACAAAAGAAGGGCATGGAAACTTATTGTTGGAAAACCTGAGAAAAAATCCTTAGTAGGTGACGTTAAACAAGAAAGAAAAGTGGGGCATTTAAAAATTGAATATTTGCCCCGAAATGAGATCTAACCAACAAAAATTCGAAAATTGAGTTTTCAGTTGATTAGTGATCTATCCGGAGAATATTACGGCATGATGCATGTAAAACTATCCATACTCTCTTCCAGATCTGTTTTATTCGATTTTAAAAGTTGGCTTTCAAGTGAATAGTGATCTGTATGTAACAAAATGGCGGAAGCAGTTAGTCAAGTCATGACTAGCAGCGCAGAAAAACAATTATTGCACATGCGCAAATTCATTCCACCACAGTTCCGTGAATTCCATCAGAATCTTAGATAAATTGAGTGAAAATAAGAAATACACAAAGAATATAACAAAATAACATTAATTGGAAAATAAATAGTCAACACTGATTCAGTTAGAAATTGTTCTAACTGAATCAGTGTTCAACATGTATTTTCTATTTCCTATTGTAGCATTTTCAGTTAGATCATTTCTCAAATCTATATATATTGATTACTTTTGCACTCAATCCTGTATTAAAGTGTTAATATTCAGTTAGTAGCATGTTATTTTCCATTCAAATTGGCTGTACATGTTTCCAATAGGATGAGAGATTAAAATGTATATGATATAATAAAGGCAATAGCCTCAAAATAAACATTATATGTTTTTTCCCAACAATTTGTAGTTTATGGGTTAGATCTATTTTCGGAACAACTATATTATTGTAGGAAAACCAAAGGGAAAATTCCCATAGGTGACATCATTAAGATAAAGAAAGAAAGAAAGAAAGAAAGAAAGAAAGAAAGAAAAAAGTGCCAAGTTTGTTAATGTTGTGTTTAAGGACAGAGTTTCGCTGCAGTTGTTATTCGGTTAAGAAAACAAATGAAACAGTTTGTATTAGACAATGAAAAACAATAAGCTCATAACATTTAGTGTTTACTGGCTTCCAAAATTAGCATGGCCTAGTGTGTTAACTTTTATTCCTTTGTTCATAGGGAATGCTAATTACGTCACAGAATGTAATTTCAACTGTTTCTATTTGCAGGAAATTCATCCCTTACTTAGGAGGTTGCGTAATGATATCGAATTGAAAGGGAGAGATAGTGGAAGAGAAACTATTTCTTTCTTTCTTTCTCTGGTATAATGGACAAAAGAAAATTAGCAATAGAGTGCTCTGGAGTCGCTTTCAAAACAATTGAGCAGAGCAGTTTAATTGCGCGGAAATAGCAGCCCCAACTACGTCTTGGGAAGAACCAAATTGCTTTGACGCCTTCTTCTTTTATTAAGAAGTAAAGTAGCATTTGTTCAAATTCTAACACACACAGAGACAGATATATGACATGAAAGTAAAAAGAAATGTTTGAGTAGGGGTTTGAATCCGAGACCTCTAACTCTAGACGTTAGCGCGATTCCAAATTCGCCACTCGGGCATTCCAGCACAAATTGTATTTTTCTTTTTATATACGCGTATGATTCTCATGGCACGAATGGGGAATGAAAGACGTGAATGGAAGCTTCTTGAAGGAAAACCAGAGGGAAAACGCCCAGTTGGTATACCAAGAATGAGGTGGGAGAATAACATTAACTATGATTTGAGGGAAGTAGATTATACAGGGGATGATTGGAAAACATTAGCTCGGGATAGGGATATATGGAGAGCTTATGTCCGCGCGGCCATGAACCTACGGGTTCGATAGTGCCAGTGAGTTACGTAGTTATTTCTGATTCTCTATCATGAAGGGAAGCAGGACATCGGTCGAACTGCCCTTCTCGTGGCCACTATAACAAGTAAGCATCTAAAAAGAATGTTAACTTTATAGTACTAACGCTTCTTTATTTTGACGTTATAATTAAATTTTGACATTTAGCGATGAAGGTCTGACATGAAAAGAAAAATGAATTACTAAGCTGGGATTTGAAACCGAGTCCTCTATCTTTATCTCTATATATAAACGCGGGTAAAAAATCTGCAGGGGAAATATTTAGGGAGATATATCAATTAGATACATATGTATAAAATTAGACAGTCAAACAGGCATACAGTCAGACACAAGACAGACATAGGCAGGCAGCCACTCATATAGTCAGCCAAACAGACAACCGGAGAGAAAAATGAGTCAGACAATCAGACAGGAAATCACACAGACAGGCAAACATACAGGCAGGCACATAGGTAGAATCAAACATACTGCAACTCGTACAGTTAGGCAAACAGACAATTCAGGCAGATAGACAATCAGACAGACAGGCAAACATATAGACGGTCAGACAGACAGTCAAATAGATGGGCAGGCAGAAAAGCAGACAGACAGTCAAACATAAAGTGAGGCAAAGGGATAGACAGACAGACAGATAAACAAGCAGACAATCAGACAGACTGTCATTCAGACAGTTAGGCAAACAGGCAGTTCAGGCAGATAGACAAACAAACAAACAGACAGTCAGACAGACACTCAAATAGATAGTCAGACAGACGGTAAAAGAGACAGTCAGACAGACAAATCGGTCAGACAGGCAATCAGGCAGAAAAGCAGACAGACAGGCAAACATATAGTCAGGCAGTCAGATAGACAGACAGGCAAATAGACAGACAAACAAGCAGGCAATCAGACCGACTGTCACTCAAGCAGTTATACAGACAGACAGTTCAGGCAGATTGACAAACAAACAAATAGACAGTCACACAGACAAACAAATAGACACTCAGAGAGACGGTCATACAGACAAATCAGTCAGAGAGACAATCAGGGAAAAAAGCAGACAGACAGGCAAACATACAGTCAGACAGATAGACAGGCAGACAGAGAGATAGATAAATAAGCAGACATCAGACAGATTGTCTCAATCAGGCAGACAGTTAGAAAGCAGACAATACAGGCAAGTAAACATACAAACAGACAGTCAGACAGACAAATCAGTCAGAGAAATAATCAGGCAGGAAATCAAATAGACAGGTAAACATATAGGCCGGCATACAGACAGATAGACAGACAGACAAACAAGCAGAAAATCAGACAGACTGTATCTCAGACAGTTAGAGAAACAGACAGTTCAGGCAGATAGATAAACAAACAGACAGATAATCAGACAGTTAAACAGTTAGAGTCATTCAGACAGTTCGGCAAACAGACAGTCAGGCATACAGAGAAACAAACAGACAGTCAGACAAACAAGGTCAGTTTGATAGTCGGACATAACAAACAGGCAGGCAGAGAGACAGATAGTGAGACAGTCAGCCAGGAAAAACATACAAATATATAAATAGATGCATGAATGGATGGATATAGATGTATAAAGTACTAATTCTTCATCAGATAAGTCAATGTAGTTCTTAACTCCGGTGTACGTATACAGGGACATATTTTCAAGGTTATGGCCTGCAAGTCTTGCTTCCGTACAACGATCAATAATTTGTTTTTATTTTTAGTTCACCGTGCAACTCCCCACTGACTCTCACTTGCTGATCCAGATCCGTAAAAATAAACCTACCGCCCGGTCTATGGATCTAACAGCAATATTTTAACATTCACATAAAACACAAGTGTATGTACCATTAATTGAGCTATTGGACTTGTGTTGGTTCGTGTCATCCTTGCGGGAAGAAATCTTCACATGGAATTTCGACCAGAGTGGGACCGGTTCCACGCACTATCGTGAGGAATATGAGTAGATAAAATAAGCAGTGGCTCCAACTTGAGAAAATAAATGGCTTCTTATAAAGATCGTGTAGTTTATTGTTATGTAGTCTTCTCCATTCACCTGACTGTTCACTTCTCTTTGATCCAAAAATTTTCCTAAGAATTTTATTCTCAAATACGGATAATCTTTTGTCTTCCCTTAAAGTAATAGTTCATCTTTCGCTTCGAACTTTATATAGGCCTATAAGTGTGATTCAGGAATATGGTTATACGTTTGATCGCATTTTGTGACGAAAATATTATTATTAAAGGAAATATGTTATCATTGTAAAGGGAATCCTTCAAATTACAACAATAGAACAAAACAAAACACTTACAACAACACTAAGCAAGTCACTTTATTGCTTCAAACTGTTCGCCGTTTACATCCAAGCATAATTGGCAACGCTTTGGGAAGTCATTCATTGCGTTATGAATAGCTCTAATTTCTTCCTCAATCACTAATTTCAGCATGTCGACGTCTTGAGGTTTCCGGGCATAAACCTTCTCCTTCAAATAACCGCACAACCAATAGTCACATGCTGTGAGGTTAGGGGAGTGGGCTGGCCATTCAATGGGGCCTCTTCTTCCCACCCACCTGTTTTGCAAATGATCATCCAAAATTTCCCTCGTCGCAATTGCATAGTGAGGAGGCGCACCATCCTGCTGGAATAAACATTGTTCATGTTCAGCACTCTGCATTGCCGGCAGGACAATTTGTCTAAGGATATCACTATACCGACTACCATTAACAGTCTCATCCAAAATTCGTATTCCTAACAGTCCTTCCCATCCAATCATAGCCCAAACAGTGACTTTGCCGCATCTTAAACGTGCCTCTTCAATAACATTAGGATTCTCTTTACCATAATAGTGACAATTGTGTCGATTAACACATCCGTTCACATGGAAAACAGCTTTATCCGAAAAGTGCAATTTTCTGTACCAATGTTCGTCGTTTGCTGATTCCCTTACTACAAATTCACAAAATTCCATCCTCCTGTCAGGGTCGTCTTCATTAAGTTCGTGGACACGAATCGGTTTGAAGGGGTGGTACTTCTCACGCTTCAAAACACGACACACACTCGATTGACTGATATGAAGCTCACGTGCAGCTTGGCGGCTTCATTTTTGTGGGCTAGCGTCGAACGCCTCCACAATTATTTTCGTTGTTCCTGCATCCATGCTATTGCGAGGCCTTCCAGGAGGTTTGATTTTCTGCATCCTTTCCGTTTCCAGCAGTCGTTGCCTCCACTTCCCCACAGTCGACGGCTGCAATGCTACGTTAAACTCACGTCTTGCCCATCTTGCGGCATGACGATCATTAGCATACGTTATTTCCCGTGCAGCAATTGTAATTTGCTGTTGCATATTCAACGCCATTTTGACTAATGACGTAAGTTCTACACGGTTTTGTTTTATTCCATTGTTGTAATTTGAATAATTGCCTTTCCAATGGTAATTTAATATTTCCTGTAATGGTAAAATTTTCATCACACAACGCGATCAAACGTATAGATTCAATTCTTCTGTATGTGTGTTAGTCACTCTACTCTTCCTAAACGATTGGATCGATTTTGATAATTTATGTGTGTGTGTGTGTTTGATTGGGTCCCTCGATGGTTTAGATTCAAAATTGGACCCTCTAAAACTATTAGGTGTAGGAGTTCACTTCAAGTTAAGATTTAAAAATCGCTCTAGTGTACACAATTTTCGATGTTTCACAACATCCTAACAAAATAGACATGTTTCATATCCATGTAATACACGTTGTATCTAAAGTCAGTATCCATTTCCATGAAAATACTATTATTATTTTTCTTTGCATACACTGTTAGCTTAGTGCAACATGTGTAGCACTGAAGAACGGGTTGCCATTGTTTGTGCAAGTGTACGTGGATTGTCATATGAAGACGCCAGAGCTGAATTTACCCATACATTTCGTAATCCAGCTCAACAAAGGCACACATTCGTCTGTTTGTAAACAAATGTAAGCGTACCGGCAGTGTGTGTGATGAGGCAGGTCACGAATGACCACGCGAATCAGCAGAAACGGTGCAGCAGGTTCAAATTGCCAGTGATAGACCGAACGCATCAACTTGACGCCTCAGAAGTGAGTTGAATGATCCTCGCAATACAGAGCGGAAAATTCTACGTTTCACTCTACGAAAACGCCCTTATCACGTTTGCTTGATTGACGGAATCGTATCACAGAAGCAGCAGGTTTTTTTTTTACAGTTTAAATGTTAACGTCTACATTTCGTTTCACAGCTGAAAGATGGAGAATGTGTTTTCACCTAGCTTGTGGTCATGTAGAAAGGCAGTAGAATATTGCTTTCCTTCATTGAAATGGATAGTGACTTTAGAGACACCCTGTATCACAAGTATATATGTTTTATCTTTAAACCTTAAATTGACAAAAAAAGAAATTTTTCGTGTTAGTTATTTAAATTTGACGGAACGCACTAAAAACGAAATCATAGATAACGTTTGTTATTGGGTACAGTAAAAGCTCCTTATTCGCGGTGGATATGTTATGTAAATATGCCGCGAATACAGAAACCGCGAATATGGAATGGTAATTTGTATGGATATATAGGGGATACGTTCCAAAGTTCCAAAATAAAGTAAAAATTATCAAAATAAAATCAATTTAATGAGAAATTTTCAATGAATTTTTATTAATAAAATTCCTTTTTTCATCTTCGGATTTCTTGAAGAATCGCACAGTTAATTCATTAACATTGAAACAGCGCAATATGGATGCAAACGACTCGCCAACGCGTAAACGGTCAAGCATTTATATTTTTACTTTAAGCGGCAGCATACTTTTTTCCACCTCGGAAATAATTTTTCTTTCCTTTTACTCGACATTATAATTTGGGAACAAAGCAGGAGAGACATGTGTTATTAAATCAAAATTATTGCAACGAATGACAAGTTGAAACAGTAAAACGCCGATAGTGCTGAGGGCGGCATTTATCAATGGACACAGTGGCACGTGAAATACGGCGGCGGCTTTTAACAACGAACTTTAGGCTTAGTGACACTAATTTTTGTTTTACTTTGATATTTATTTATCCATTTGGTTTGAATCAGTATTTGTAGAAGCCGCCTTGGGACTTGCCTGCAGTAAAAAATAAGTTGCCGATGCGTTAATAAAGGACACATATTCCTTCTAATATACCGACTGGATCCGCAAATAAAGATATTTTTAGCCGCGAATACAGGAACTGTGTCGCGATATTTTAATCTGCGAATAATGAAAACGCGAATAACGGAACCGTGAAAAAAGGAGCTTTTACTGTATATTGTGTAATTCTACATACATGTAAGTAATTTATTTTAGTTAATTTTCTTCAGTTTCATTAAAAAATTAAATCAATGAAACCAATTGATGTATCCAGTAGGATCCATTGCTAATTTAAGGTTTTTTTTTAACTTGGGATGATAAGAGTGTCTGTAGTGCAAAATGGGATGGGTTTCCAGTACTGAGCTTATGTTATAATTATAAAGCCAGTAGGGTAAATGATAATACCTGTCAGACCTTTGTCCAGGACAAGGGTCCCAAGGGAGAAGCTATCAGAGGCAGCAGATTAAACGGGAAGCCGATGAAGGGACGGTCTACGTCATAGCAAGTAAATATCAATACAACCAAATATATGTTCACACATAGAAACACATTATATAATGGAAATGGACAGTTAATGACAAATGAGAAAAAATTTAATAAACACCTAAGAACAATAATTTTAAAAAAATAAGTAACTAACTAACTCACTAGCACTATAGAAACCGTAGGTTCATGGTGGCGAGGACATAAACTTCCCATACATCCCTATCATGAGCTAATATTATCCAAATATACCCTGTATAATATACTTCCCTCAAATCATGTTAATATTATTCTCCCACCTCATTTTTGGTCTACCTACAGGGTGCTTTCTCTCTGATTTTCCTACATGGACTTTTCATACTCTTCTTTCATTTCCCATTCGTGCCACATGTCCTGCCCATTGCAATATATGAGACTTAACTGTTCTTATTACATTTGGCATCCTATACATATACCATGTAGCTCACGATTGTGTAGTTTTCTCCATTCACCTGTCTGTTCATCTCTCTTTAGTCCAAATATTTTCTTAAGAACTTTATTTTCAAATACAGGTAATCTCCTTTCCTCCCTTAAAGTAAGAGTCCATGTTTCACTGGGTGAATAAAAGTTTTATATATTTACAGTTTAATGTTTTCTGAGAGAAGTTGGGACAAGAGTCCCTGTAATGCATAATAACAAGCATTTCCAGAATAATAATAATAATAATAATAATAATAATAATAATAATAATAATAAAATAATAATAATAATAATAATAATAATAATAATAACAATAATAATAATAAATAGTTCAAAAAACTAAAACAACACGCTTTATTAGAAAATCGAACTAAAAAATGAAAAATAAGTTTAATTTTCAACACGCTTGGGATAAAATTAAAGTGGTCAACAAAAAAATCATCTCCAACACATCTAGAATAAAACTACAGTTATCTAAAAAAAAATAATGTTACCATCAAAAGCGTGGGGTGCTCTTTATCGATTAATATATTTGATAATAAACAGATATTGGTAAAAGTAAAGTCTCTAAGAAGAAAACGTAAAAACCATAAAAAGCACCCCACGCTTTTGATGGTAACTTTTTTTTGTAGATAACTCTAGTTTTAGTCTAGATGTGTTGGAGATGATTTTTTTGTTGACCACTTTAATTTTATCCCAAGCGTGTTGGAAGTTAAAATTATTTTTCATTTTTTAGTTCGGTTTTCTAATAAAGCGTGTTGTTTTAGTTTTTTTAAACTATTATTTATATTTTATTCTTCAGTTTAGTTTTCTAATAAAGCGTGTTGTTTTAGTTTTTAACTATTGTTTATTTTTTAATTTTTAGTTTAATTGATTGTCATAAACCGAAATCCAATGAAAATGCAATTGCTTATGATATTTTTAGTTCTAAAATAATCTTCCGGGCTGGATTTGAACCAGCGACCTATGGATTACTGAAATTATATACCACTACAGTCCACCGCTCTACCAACTGAGCTACCAGAGGATATAATATTAACTTCTTACAACCTATTATACCGGTCCTTATTTTTTTGATGTCCTGATGATCCTGGCCAGGATCTTAGAAAACATTTATGAAATTATTGTATTGCCATTGGTCCTTAACAAGTATACAAAGTTTCAAGTCGATCCAATGTTTTTAAGTGGGTGAAAATCGTGTTGAAAAATTCCGTTACATAGATATATACATGTCAAGCTAATATAAAGCGTGTAAAAATAATAATAATGCTTTATTTATTCTGGCAGAGATAAGACCATATAACCTCTTCAACTCAACCAGTACAAATTACTATTACATGTTTACAAAATGGATTATATATACATCTATGTTAATTATAAAGAATTAAAAAGACATTAAAAGTTGCAGGTACGTTATACGATAAACATAATAATAATAATAATAATTTATTTATTTATATACAAAATTTTAATGTTTACACATCTTTCTGTGCTTAAAGTTTTATTTTTCTTCTCCACTCGTCTTTATCCATCCACTCCATGTCATTCAGTCCATTTGTTCTCATTCCTGTTCTTATTTCTTGCATCCACGAGTTTTCGGGTCTTCCTTTCCTTCCTCTTCCAGGTGGACACCATTCCAATGTTTTCCTGGGTAACATTTCTTCTTGCATTCGTCGTACGTGCCCGTACTAATTTAATTGCTTATCTTACATAATCTACTATTGAATATCTAATATTCATTTTTTCTCGTATGACAGTATTCCTTTTTTTTTCTAATTTTGAACATCTAGCTGCTCTCCTTATGAAAGCCATTTCCACCAACATAAGTTTTTGTTGAATTTCCAAACTTGAGCTCCATATGTGACAGTATTTCTCACTATTGAATTATATATTTGTAACTTATTTTCCCTGGTTATATGTCTGCCCCATAAATATCCATTCATCATTGCTGTTATAATAATAATAATAATAATAATAATAATAATAATAATAATAATAATAATAATAATAGGCCTAATAATAATAATAATAATAATAATGATAATAATAATGTAGGTATTATAAATTTAACTAGAAAGACCAATTAATGAACATTACAGGGGAAAATGATCAGGCCAAGGTTAGAGCAAATATAAATTTAGATTTATTTTTAAATCTGCATACAAAATGGACAGTTAATAAAAATTAGGATAATTTTAAACAAGTGGCTGAATTCAAAAACCTAGGAACTACAATAATAATTTGAAATGAGGTGCACAAAGAAATTAAACATAGGCTCAATTCTGGAAATGCATGTTATTGTGTATTACAGAGACTCTAACAAACTAACGCACTGGCACTATAGTACCCGTAGGTTCATGGCCGCGCGGATATAAGCTCTCCATACATCCATATCCTGAGCTAATGCTTTCCAATTATTTCCTGTTTAATCTCCGATCCGATTGAGGGTCTTTCCACTTTTCAGCGGTTGTCCTTTTACCAGCCGGCTGCTGGCCCTTCACATCCACATGTGTCAATCACAGAGGTAGATGATCAACAGCCAGTGTAGGGGTGACATGTGGTTAGCATGTCGAGTCCCCCAGCCGTTATAGCTGGTTCCTCAACCTGGAGCCGCTACTTATGTAGCTACCTAATTGCCTCACGATGCTGGGTGGGCACCGGTCCCATACTGGCCGAAATACCATGAGAAAATGTCTTCCCCATGGAGACTCGAACCAGCGCAAGTCCCGTAGCTCTGCGCCAAGGCTTCCTACCTTAACCGCTCGGCTACTTCCCTCAAATCATAGTTAATGTTATTCTCCCACCTCATTCTTGGTCTACCAACTGGGCGTTTTCCCTCTGGTTTTCCTACAAGAAGCTTCCATGCACGGTCTTTCATTCCCATACGCACAAAATGTCCTGACCATCGCAGTCTACAATACTTAACTGTTCTCATTATATCTGGCTTCCTATAAAGACCATGTAGTTCATTGTTGTGTAGTCTTCTCCATTCGCCTGTCCATTTCTCTTTGGTCCAAAAATGTTCCTAAGTACTTTATTCTCAAATACTCGTAATCTCCTTTCCTCCCTTAAAGTAAGAATCCATGTTTCGCACCCATGTAATATAACTGGTAGAATAATAGTTTTATATATTTTCAGTTTAACGTTCTTTGAAAGGAGTTGGGAAGTCAAGAGTCTCTGTAATACATAATAGCATGCATTTACAGAATTGAGCCTATGTTTATTTTCCTTGTCCATCTCATTCCTATTTATGATTATTTGTTCCTAGATATTTGAATTCAGCCACTTCCTCAAAATTACGCTCATTTGCCATTAGCTGTCCATTTCCTTTATAGGCTATAATGTATTTCTATGTGTGTCCATATATCTAGTTTTATTGATATTTACTTCCAGTCCCAATTTCTTAGTGTTCCTCAGTAGTGTATGCGTGTTGGCCTTTAGTATCTCCTCGCTATGGCACAATAGTACTACATCATCGGCATAAACAGCTTATTAATACAATTGAGTTATAGGCCTTCTTCGTCATCTAAAGATTTAATGGCATACTCTAGTACAAAATTAAATAGAAGAGGAGATAGTGCATCTCCTTGCTTCAACCCATTCTGGATTTCAAAAGTATCGGAAAACTGTTTGCTTACATGCACCCTACTCTTTGTGCCATTTAGACACATTCGTATAAGTCTAACTAACTTTTTAGGAATTCCGAACTCTAGCAGGATACTATATAACTTCTCCCTCTGAATTGAATCATATGCCTTTTTGAAGTCTACGTATAGTTGATGTACAGTACCATTATATTCCCATTTCTTTTCTAAAATCTGTCTTAAGCTAAAACTCTGATCTGTTGTAAACCTGTTACTTCTAAATGCACATTGATGATCTCCTAGAATGTCATCAATATAGCGAGTAAGTCTGCTTACTAATATATTTGTTAGAATTTTGTACGAAGTTGAGAGTAATGAGATGCCCCTGTAGTTGTTGCAATTAGTTTTATCTCCTTTCTTATAAATTGGTACTATAATCAATTATCTCCATTCATCTGGAAGAGCTCCTTTATCCCAAATCATATTAAGCAACTGGCGTATCTTGTCCATCAATTTTTCTCCCCCTGATTTTATCAGTACTGCTGGGATCTCATCTGAACCTGACGCTTTATACATCTTCAGTTTTTCTTTCGCCATTTCAACCTCTAATGCACTTGGTTCTGCGATTAGCATTTATGCTGTAAGTAAATTATCCTCTTCAGTATCCTGTTCTGTATGACATTTAATAGTCCATTAAAGTAACTTTTCCATCTATTTAATATAATCCTGGAATCTGCAATCATATCCCCATTTTCATTCCGAATTATGTTTGTTCTAGCCTGAAACCCTTTCTTCTCTATCCTAATTCACTGATATAATTCTCTAATGTTCCTATTTTTGGCATTCATTTCAAGATAATTAATCTTGTCTCTTAAATATTTCCTCTTTTTGCTCTTTAGTAACCTCGTAATTTTCCGTCTAACACTACCCAATTGCTCCAAATTTACCTAATTTGTTAACCATTTCATTTTTGCGAGCTTTCTTTTCTTTGCAGTGTCGGCACATTCCTCATCAAACTACTTCTTGTTTTGCCTCTTTTTTAAGTAACCAATGCTTTCTGATACTGACAATTTAATAGTATCTCTTATAGCCTCCCATTCTTTATTTATATCAGTTTCTTCTTCGTTTGCCACATTGTCATCTGAAGATTTTAGTACTTCAAATCTACTAGCAATTTTAATTTGGTATTCTTCCCGCATTTCATCATTTTTCAAGTTTTTTAAATCAATTTTTTCAGGGACTCTTGTCATTCGAAAATCTCTGGGAAAAAAACATTAAATTGAAAATACAGGGTGCAGCATATGTCAGTTAGCCCAAAATGCAAATATATTATTTCCTGTAGCTTAAAACATCTATACAAAAAATGCCGAAATTGCCCCCTAGTTAGCAAATTACCTCAAGCAGTAGTGTTTGAGATTTTATTCTGAAGGTCCCGTATTCAAACCCTAATATCAACCATTCTGATTTTTTCCCTTCCAACCATGTGCCGTGGTTAACTGACTTATGCCGCACTCTGTATATAAAACGGTTATTCTTCCAGTTATATTATATGGATCTGAAACATAGACTCTTACATTAGAGGGAACAGAAACATACTACATGTATTTGTTAATAAATTTCTTAGAAACATATTAAAGCCCAAGAAAGACGAATAGTGAGGTGAATGGAGAAGACTACACAACAGTGAAGTACATGATCTTTTAGGAAACCAGATATAATAAGAAGAGTTAAGTCTCGTATATTGCGATGAGCAGGACATGTGGCATGAATTGGGGGGAATTAAATACGTACATGCAAGCTTCCTTTATATACCTATAAAGCATAGGATGTAGCATGAGAATGAAGTGGGAGAATAACATTAAGCAAGATTTGAGGAAGGTAAATTATACAGGAAATGATTGTAAAACATTACCTCAGTATAGGAATCTTTAGAGAACGTATGTACGCGTGGCCATGAACATTTTGGTTTGACTGTGCGAATGAGTTAATGGCTTACACCAAGCTTCTAGGGTCGCGCGCCATACCAAGTGGTTAAGGCAACATACCTTGGCGCAGAGCTACGGGACATGCCCTGGTTGGACTCTCCAATGGGGAAGAAATGTTTTCATGGAATTTCGGCCTGTATGGGACCGGTGCCCACCCAACATCGATAGAAATTTGGATAGCTACAATAAGTAGCGGCTGCAGGTTGAGAAAACCAGCTATAAAGCCTGGTGGACCCGACATGCTGACCACATGTCACCCCTACACTGATCGGATGATCGTTTACCTCTGTGATTAACACATGTGGATGTGAGGCCAGCATCCGGTCGCTAGGTCAAGGGCATTCAAGGCCTGTCTCGCCATGGAGTTTTTTTTTCTCTCTCTCTAGGGCTATTGGTAACAAAATTTCGTCGGTAAGCAAGCTCCTCGGAGTGCAGAATCGTTTTAAATTATTGACAGGAAAAATGGTCACGAGTGAATTAATTTGTGTTTTTTCAACAAAAGTTTTCAATTATTAATTTAGGTGATGATTACCTTTGCGCTGACGATGAGGAAAAAACAGCTGAGCATCAGCAGATATCTCCACAACATGGCGGCGAACCTGTAACAATGAAAAAAAAAAAAAGAATATTAAAATCATTGGGGGAATCAATATTCTCTGGAATAAATGTGTAAAAACAAAAGAAAGTACATAACTAATATTAATAATATGTTATCTACTATTATAACAATCAGTGACGTAGTTGCTAAGCAACAAAACCTGTACTTTATATTCTAACAAAACACGCTATCAAAACGTAACATACAGGTTCAACAAAACGTAAAATACACTTTAATGATGATTTCGTATAACTACATAAATAAGCTTTCCTTGATTTTTGTGGAAGTATATTAATAGTTACATCTTGGACTGATTTAAAATTTCTCCTGGTGAACCGTGAAAATCACCTCCTCCGCTCATTTTTACTTTAAATTCACATATGAAACTAGAACCAAAATTACAAAATATAACAACTATGTTTGTTCATTTATTTCTTTTCCTCCAAAGCCCACATTACTCTTTCTCTAAATATATCGTTTCCGCATTAAATAAACTTCATTAAATATGCTAAATATACAACATATACTAAAATACTGTGAACGTAGATAAAATAATGTAGACAACAGGTTACAAAATTATGTTTAGTAACTCCCTTCGGTCGTGTTTTAACTTGAACACCTCGTTACTAAACCTCTGTTTTTGTTACTAGTTGTCTAAATAACCGTTAATAATAAATTATATTTTTAAATTACATTTTTTAAATTTTCTGTATGTGAAGGGGAATTATCATTATCATTCAAAATAATTATCATCGTTCTTGTTTAAACGTATTTTTATTCATCTTTCTTTTATTATTAAATATAATTTTTTCTACCTACTCCAACTATTATTAGATTTTCTAATTAATCACTACTTGTATATTCAGTGTGTTTCATCGGCCTGCGTGTTATGTTATTTTCCTCCAGACAGTGTTTTTGGAGTCCTTGGTGTTTTTCGTGTTTTTGTGTTCTTGTGTGTTTTGTTCGCGGATTTTTTATTTTTTGTGTCCTTTTTGTCTTTTTTGGTAGTTTTTGGTGTGTCTTGGTGTTTTCGGTGTTATCGGAGTTTTTGCTGTTTGCGGTGTTTTTGGTGTTCTGGGCTGGGTTCAGTTCGATTAGGTTAGGTTAGGTTTTTTGTGTTTTTTGGTATTTGTGTGTTTTTGTGTGTTTTTGTGGTTTTTGTGTTTGTGGTTTTTGGGGGTCTTGGTGGGTCTTGATGTGATTTGGTGGGTTTTGGTGTTTTTTGTGTCTCTGGTGTATTTTGTTTTTCTGGTATTTCTGGTGTTTCTAGTGTTTTCGGTGTTTTAGTGTTTTTGGTGTTCTGGGTTAGATTCGGTTCGTTTAGATTAGGTTAGACTAGGTTAAGTAAGGTAAGGCTAGGTTAGGTTAGGTTGACTTGTTTTTTCTTAGGTTCGGTTTTGTTGGGTTGGGTTAGATCCTGTCAGTTCGGTTAGGATAGGTTAGGTTAGGTTAGGTTAGGTTAGGTTAGGTTAGGTTAGGTTAGGTTAGGTTAGGTTAGGTTAGGTTAGGTTAGGTTAGGTTAGGTTAGGTTAGGTTAGGTTAGGTTAGTTTACGTTACGTTACGTTACGTTACGTTAGGTTAGGTTAGTTTAGGATAGGTTTGGTTAGCTTAGGTTATGTTCGGTTCGGTTAGGCTAGATTAGATTGGGTTAATTAGGTTAGGTTAGGTTAGGTTAGGTTAGTTTCGGTTTGGGTATATAATAAGGAATTTGAGATAATGAACTATTGGTCTACGAATAAAAATGTCCAAGTTATGATTCAATTTGTAAAATGTTTGGCACGTCACTGATTATTTCAAATGAAAATGGAAGTAATATAATACAGAGACTGTAACTTGCAACATGTATGCGCCTTTAGCTCAGTAGATATATCAGTCTTACTACCGACGCAAATGTAAGATTGGTGCATCACGTTTGAAAGTACGTACAGTATGTGTACACTTTTTTGCTTCTTTTATTATGTACGTATTGTACATTAGTTACGTGCGTATTTTGCTTCTGGTTAAATTCTTTATTCGATACTTAAAGAATTCGATATTGGAATGTCGGCGCAATACATGAGTTACAAAACTATCTACGTAGGTATTGTACAGGCAATAGTTTGAAATAATAATACACATACTGTAGAGTACAATAGGCTTCTCAAATAAAATGTAAAATCGTACTGTACAGTACTTATGTTCTTAGATAAATGATAGTGCAGTGATCACATGAAGAGATACACATGGCGTACATAATGCAATTGGGAAATAAGAAACATAACACCTATTCTGAGACACAAGAAACAAGATGACAGCACATTGTGTTTGGATCTTCAAACTTTTTTATCAAAATGGTACGTTTCCGGACATGGGTTTCCTATCAAAACTGTATCTACTAAGTCCCCTCTACAACCCCTAGAAGTCTGTAATACTTACTCTGAAACACCCTTTATATTCTTGTTTTATCTTTATGTAAGTACTATACGAAAGGAACATAGCTACTAGACACCGCGGCCGATAGTTAATTAAAATAAGGTAACTGTGGGCGAATAGGACTGGAGGACGAATTGGTTCACCAATTGAAAACCACGTCGTAGATAGCGCTGAAGTAACTTTTTGTTATTATTGCCACCTGTTGGAAAATAGAAGTGTTATTGGAGTAAACTAGAGTAAGCTGTGTTGAAGTTGTGTCTAGGATCAACTGTTTAACAGGAGATAGAGATACGATACTGTAGATTTTTTTGCATTTACTATTTCTTAAAACGAAGATCGTTTATTTTATGTCTGTTGAAAATCTTAAAACAAGCAATATGTTTAATAACTGCTGCTGTGAGAAAACTCTCTATTTGTGTAAATATATACCAGTTCTATCAACGTACAAATACAATTTTTGTGGTAGTATACTACAATGTAATAGTAATTTTTCTTTTAATTTTTTTTTAATCCCTTTATGCTTTATATTACGCGGGTGATTCGAATTAGCGAAAGACGGACGAACCGGACTGCAATAAAAAGTGAATACACTGGATGAAGATGCATGTCAGTTCTGTTTTTTTTAATTATTATGACCCAAAATCGGTTAAAAGGGGGGCTGGGACCAATGTCAACGCAACTGTGAGTCGTACTACGAAGTTTGCGTTAGAACAAGGGGGGGGGGCGAATGTTCACATGTGGAAAATGTATGTAAAAGATGTAAATTTTAAGTTTATTTGCAATTTTCTAAAAATATATCACGCTTATTTACACTATTTGGTATATGCATATATGTTTATTTATCAATACTATTCACCTTCTCTTCTGATCCGATTTACCAGCCAACTGGAGGTGAAAAGGATTACTTACACTCAAACACTAAATTTTACAATTCCGTGGAACTGTGAAAGTTAACCGTCCAAATAAATCACATATTATATTTAAAATAAAAAAATATTTACAATTTTTCAGCAATTTATAAATTTTCGATCCTTTTCGCCTACGTTTACCACACTATTTTTATTGTCATTACACGCTTTATATTAGCTTGACCTGTATCTATCTATCTATCTATCTATGTAACGGAATCTTTCAACGCGATTTTCACCCACTTAAAATCATCGGATCGACTTGAAACTTTGTATACTTGTAGAGGACCCGTGACAATACAATAATTTCATATTTATTTTCTAAAATCCTGGCCATAATCATCAGAAAATCAAAAAAAGTGTTTTTGTATCAATGTAACGGAATCTTTCAAAGCAATTTTCACCCACTTAGAAACATTGGATCGACTTGAAACTTTGTATACTTGTAGAGGACCCGTGACAATACAATAATTTCATATTTATTTTCTAAAATCCTGGCCATAATCATCAGAAAATCAAAAAAATGAAAACTGGTATAATAGGTTGCGGACTTGTCGAGTTTTTAGTCAATCGTTGTAAGAGCTCAGTTGGTAAAGCAGTGAACTCTTAGTGGTACATAATTTCAGTAATCCATACGTCGCTGGTTCAAATCCGGCTGGGAGGGTTTTTTTTTATGGAAGAGTATTACTTTTAGCTCATACTACAATAGTATCGAATTTAAAGATATTTACATTTTTATCTTATTCTGTAAAATATTGAAACTAAAAAATAAAAAATAAATAATAGTTTTAAAAAACTAAAAGAACACGCTTTATTAGAAAACTAAAAAATGAAAAATAATTTTAATTTCCAATACGCTTGGGATAAATTAAAGTGGTCAACAAAAAAATCATCTCCAACACATATAGAATAAAATTAGAGTTATCAAGAAAAATAAAATAATTTTACCATCAAAAGCGTGGGGTGCTTTTTATGATGTTTACATTTTCTTCTTTGAGAGCTTACTTTTACCAATATCTGTTTATTATCAAATATATTAATTGATATACAGCACCCCACGATGGTAAAATTATTTTATTTTTCTTGATAACTCTAATTTTATTCTATATGTGTTGGAGATGATTTTTTGTTGACCACTTTATTTTATCCCAAGCGTATTGGAAATTAAAATTATTTTTCATTTTTTAGTTTTCTAATAAAGCGTGTTCTTTTAGTTTTTTAAAACTATTATTTTTTTATTTCTAATTGGGTTTGTTCCTTTCAAGGCAGTTAGTTGTCTTCATTTTGCGATTTATATAATAATTCTGTGTTCTATGATCTTGTCGTGTGTATTTTGCAGGCTACTCTTGAATTCTGTCATAATGCAGAAAAGTGGCTTTATCTTTCTTACTAAGTGCTTTGAACAAAACGTAACAATGAAAAGACAAAGCAGTTAGAAGGGAGAAGATATGAACCAGAACGACGCCACTTGGACTGTCTCCCTTCCCCCAAAGCAATGTCCGCGGTTTAATCTCTACCGAAGTATCTCCCTCCAAGTTGTTGGTAATTCTGTGAAATTAAGTTCCTAACATCTTTATCCAGTGCGCACGCGTAATATTAGATAGCGAAACTATTAATTGTGGTGTTTGAGGGAGGACCAGATTGGGGCTGCAAACAAAGTTTGTGAATACGTGATTATATCGTGCGCTAGCTTAGTTACACAAAACAACAGAATAATACAGAATCTCTATGACAAACAGTGCAAGGGGACTCAGCGTTAGCGACTGTCATTCCCGGTGAAAGGGGTCCGCTATACAACAGAACGTCTGAAAGCCACGATTTGATTAGTTATCTATAATTAGCTCACTGGGAATATCGAATTCATAGATTCATGGCCGCGCGGACATAAGCACTCCATCCATCCCTATCCTGAGCTAGTTTGTAACAATCATCCTCTGTATAATTTACTTCACTGTAACTTTCGAACCCGTAGGCCCATGCCCGCACGGACATAAGCTCTCCATTCATCGCTATCCTGAGCTAATGTTTTCCAATCATCCCCTGTATAATTTACATCCTTCAAATCATTGTTAATGTTATTCTCCCACCTCATTTTTGGCTTACCAACTGAGCGTTTTCCCTCTGGTTTTCCTACAAGGACTTTCCATGATCCTCTTTCATTCCTCATTTATGCCAAATGTCCTGCCCTTCGCAGTCTACGAGACTTAACTGTTCTTAATACATCTGGTTTCCTACAAAAATCATGTAGTGTTCTCCATTCGCCTGTCTGTTCATCTCTCTTTGTTCCAAAAATTTTCCTGAGAACTTTATTTTCAAATACACGTAATTTCTCCTCCCTTAAAGTAAGAGTCCATGTTTGCAACGATATCTATGTAAGAGTTAATCGAGTATCTTGTATTGAATGTTGATGTTGTCTCAAAGGTGGCCATGGTAATGAGTTGATCGCCCATTCGGGGATAATCTCCTTGTTTTCAAGTAATCAAAAGTATGTACGAGTACATGATCCTGATAAGGGTAAATACCAACCACTGCATGCCGCAACCCACTTTGAAATTTCTCTCAGAGAAGCATTGTAATATACCTAGTTTAGATTATATTAGATTAGATTAGATTTATTTAGCCTGGTGGGGTTAAGGCCTGTGGCCTTCTCTTCCACTCACCAGAACAAACATATATTATATCAGAATATAACAATCTGAATCAACTCTAATATTAAATACTAAATAAAAATTTGATCAGAAAGATAATATCTATTATATTACGATCTATAGTGCAACCAGTTAATGTTAGTTAAAATTAAGACTAAACCTAATAATAAAATGTATACAAGCAAGACATATTAAATTGTCCCTGTCTAATGTATATAAAAACAAAGAAAAATAGACGTGTCCAAAAAATTATGTGCCGTTCTTAACTGCAAGACACAGAAATCAAAGCCAAAATCTAGCAACGTGAAGCCACTGTGCGTAGCTGATGGGCTCCCTGCATGTGTAAAACGGAGTGAAGTGTGGCGGGACGCGGTGCAGGTTGTGACGGTTATCCAATCCGCCAATTTAGCAGTTTTATTACTACCATCATTTAGTCATTTTGAGAATTTTCCTCATAATTGAGGTTTTTCTCCAACCAATCTTAGAAATTAACATGAGTTTTAAAAAATACATAAATGCCTACGGACTTATAGACTATCAGTTTGTAACAAACATTCAGAAATTTCCCTAATTAAAGTTCTCCATCGTTCTATACCCTATGTGTCTTCATCCGTTATATAAAATTTCCTCATTGAATTCTGAATGTCTTGGTCATTGACGGAATTACAAAAGAATAAAATAAGAACAGTTGAATTTGATTAATTTAGAAGAAGCCTCCGAAAACAAGACAGGATAAAATAAGAAATGGATTCCTTTGGAGAGAAATGAATGTCACCACATCTGTTGTTAAGAGGATTGAAAATCAAACCCTTAAATGGTATGGGCACGTACAGAGAATGGAACATGAAAGATAGCCAAAATATATATATCCAAATGGTCACCCCCTGAAAGAAATAAGCGTGGCAGACCAAGATGGAAATGGAAAACCTACGTCAGAACTATAATGGATGATAGGAATTTGGAAGAGGGAGATTGGAATGATAGAGATAAATGGAAACTGAAGATGGCAAACCTATAAGTGGGGGAAAGCCGAAGAAGAAGAAGAATTCTGAATGTTATTCTTCCAGGTTGTTCTTGGTCTTCCTTTTCTGCTCCTTCTTTCAATGTTCCATGTATATGCGGCCTTTGGTAGTCTTCCATCCTGCATTCTTCTTAAGTGCCCATACCATATTAGCCTTCTGTGCTCAATCTCATCCATTATACATCTTTCTGCATTCATCCATTTTCTAATTTCTGTATTTACATGTTTTTAAGTCCACCGCTGTGGTCTCGAGGTAGCGTACTGCCTTGTCACGCAGCGGGCCCGGGTTCGATCCCCGGTCGGGGCAGTTTTTCTGGGTGAGGTTTATATCGGGGTTTTTCCTCACCTGTAAGACAAATGTCAGGAAAACTTTAAGGCCCAAACGGTCCCCGAAATCATATGGCCATCATCATTATCCTTATCATTATCATTATCATCCTTCACCGGTGTGGAAAGCAACGGGAAGCTACCACACCTACAATTCCCTAGTAAAGGTGCAAGCATAGCATGAAAATGCTATTATTGCAGTGAAGCACCTGCCCTCGGGCAGAATTACTATGGATGGATGGATATGTTTTTGCAGTCTATATTTTGTGGCACAACTCTTCTCCAAAAAATCCATTTCAACTGCAGTTATTCTGTTGACATGTTGTTGTGTCATTGTCCAAACTTCCGATCCATATAACATTATACTTTCTAGTATCGACTTATAAATTAGTTGTTTTGTTCTGTTAATGATGTTTTTACTCCATACTATAGAGTTTAACATTCCTATGGTTTTTCTCCCATTACTGATCATTTTTGCTATTTCTTTATTTGATGTTACATCTTTCTCTATAATTGATCCCAAATAACAGAAACCATCACTCTTCTTTATTTTCACCCCATCAATATATAATTCATCTGGGTCATTTGTTAAATACTCTGTTTTGTTGTTGTTGATTTTCAAACCCCATTTCTAATGTTGTTGACAACTGATTACACATATAATTTGCATGTTCTCCATCCTGGGTTATAATTATCTGCCATTTTTAACTGCAAGACACAGAAATCGAAGCCAAAACCCAGCAATGTGAAGCCACTGTGCGAAGCTGATGAACTCCCTACACGTGTAAAACGGAGTGCAGTGAGGCGGAACGCGGTGCGGGCGACAACAATCCGTCAATTTGGCAGTCGTATTACTGCCCCGATTTTAACCTTTAAATTGGTAAAATAGTAATTTCTCGTGTCAGTTATTTAAATGTGGCGGACCGCACTGAAAACGAAATTGTGCACAACTGTTATTATTAGGTAGTCCCGCGCTGTAGCCGAGTGGTTAAGGCAGGAAGCTTTGGCGCTGAGCTACGGGACTTGCGCTGGTTCGAGTCTCCATGGGGGAAGAAATTTTCTCATGGTATTTCGGCCAGTATGGGACCGGTGCCCACCCAGCATCGTGATGCATTTGGGTAGCTACAATAAGTAGCGGCTCCAGGTTGAGAAAACCAGCTATAACGGCTGGGGGACTCGACATGCTGACCACATGTCACCCCTACACTGGCTGATTATCATCTACCTCTGTGATTGACACATGTGGATGTGAGGCCAGCAGCCGGCTGGTAGGCTAAGGGCCTCGTAGGCCTGTCGCGCCAGGAGTTTTTTTTATTATTAGATATATTGCATAATGTATATTATATTGTATAATGTATATTATAATTTTTTTAAATTATTATTTTTCACTGAGAGTAATTAATATTCATAATTAGAAAGAAATAAACGTTATCTCAGTCAAAACATAAATGTAATAAGTCGACGTTTCAATCTCCTTATGTGAGATTATTTTCAAGACATGGTTGTTTATAAATGTATGATACATAGTTACCATCACAAGACAATTTTGTTTTATATTATATATATACAAATTTAAATGAATAAATTTAAAACTCCAATTTATAATTTAAAATATTTTAGCAAGGAATTATATGTTTCACACCATTCATTTAAATCTTTTTGTTTATTTAATTCTTTATTTGGTTCTTTTTAATATAGGCCATTTCTGCTATTAATCTTTTTTTAGTAATAATTTTCTTTGTGTAAAATTTTTATGTCATTCCATTTCATTTTAAGATTTTGATTAACTATGTGTCCACTGATTACTGAAAGTTCTGCACCTGGTGTACTGATATTCCTTTTATGTTCGTCGATTCTTTTTCTTATAAATTTCTTTGTTTGGCCTACATAAGACTTTTCACAATCACCACATTGGATTTTGTGTACAACATCTGTCAATTTACAAATATCGATTTTGTCTTTGCCAGTTTTTATTAAATTTCCTTCAAGTTTATTACAAATTGAATGGTTTCAATTTATTTTCCAATCCTTCATTTAAACTTTTTACATAAGGTAATTTCAAACGAAATCTTTGTTGTTCAACATCTAGATTTATTTTATCTAATTCCATAAATGTTTTTCTGTCTTCCAATATTTTCAATCTTCTCTTAATTTGTTGATTAATAAAACATAAAAAGGGTCATCCATTGAGAGTAATAGTTTCTTCACTTGACAGTCCTACTTACAATCTTGCAACATATATAAGTAATATACTATCTGACTCATTACCTAAACCTGAGTCTCACATTAAAGACAGTTGGAAATCTGTTGAATGGATTAATGCCAAACGAATTGATATAAATAACATTTTAATATCGTTAGATGTAAAATCCTTATTTACAAATATTCCTCATTAACTTGTTATGGAAGTCCTCAAAAATAGGCGGGAGTTTATTAACAAAAAACAAACATTCATTTAAATGAAATTGGTATAGAAAACCAACATTTTCTGGAAGATATACAAATTTTCACTCACGACACCCATTTCAACAAAAAATAAGTGTAATTTATGGTTTAATTGACAGAGCAATATTACTTTCCAATAAGATATTTCATAAACAAAACATTGAATTGGTTAAACATATTTTGATGGAAAATTATTATCCACAAGAGTTTATTAATTAACAAATTAAGAGAAGATTGAAAATATTGGAAGACAGAAAAACATCTATGGAATTAGATAACATAAATCTAGATGTTGAACAACAAAGCTTTCGCTTGAAATTACCTTATGTAAAAGGTTTAAATGAAGGATTGGAAAAGAAATTGAAACCATTCAAATTTGTTTTTGCTCATAGTGTTCCTAATAAACTTGAAGGAAATTTAATAAAAACTGGCAACGACAAAATCGATACTTGTAAATTGACAGATGTTGTATACAAAATCCAATGTGGTGATTGTGAAAAGTCTTATGTAGGCCAAACAAAAAAGATTTATAAGAATAAGAATCGACGAACATAAAAAGAATATCAGTACACCAGGTGCAGAACTTTCAGTAATCAGTGAATACATAATTAATCAAAATCATAAAATGAAATGGAATGACATAAAATTTTACACAAAGAAAATAATTACCAAAAAAATATTAATAGCAGAAATGGCCTATATAAAAAAGAACAAAATAAAGCATTAAATAAACAAAAATATTTAAATGAATGGTGTGAACATATATGATTCATTGCTAAAATATTTTTAATTATAAATTGGAATTTTAATTTTATTCATTTTAATTTATATATATATATATATATATATATATACATAATATAAAAACAAAATTGTCTTAATGATGGTAACTATGTATTATAAACAACCATGTCTTGAAAACGATCTCACATAAGGAGATTGAAACGTCGACGTAATAAATCTATGTTTTGACTGATATAATGTTTATTTCTTTCTAATTATGAATGTATTGTATAATTCCACACATCATCATCATCATCATCATAGTACATTCACGAATTTAGGTAATTTGTTGACCTGTTTCGGCCTCAAGAGTAACACCATCCAGAAATATTTTGAGTGGACGTCCTGGTCTTCTTCTTTCTGCAGTTTGATATCTCAACATTTATTTGGGTATCCTGTGAACTTCCATTCGATGAACATGTTGCATCCATCTTGACTTATAATCAGAAATTTTGTTTTCTAAAGGTTCCATGTGTAATTCTTCTAAGATGTCTTCATTTTTTTTGTGTCTAGTAGTGTGTATCCTGCAGTCCTCCGAAGGTATCTCATTTCAGCAGATCTAAGTCTCTGTATATCCTTCTGTTTCAATGTCCATACTTCGCTACAATACAAAAGAGTGAGAAGAGCCAGTGTTTTATACACTTTTAGTCTTGAATGCTTTTGAAATAACTGTGGCTTGAAGAGAGAATTTATTAACCCTAAAATCCTTAAAAATTTGATAATTTTGCATTTATATTATTTTCTTCTTCATATGAGATATCGCATCCTAGATAAATCCTTAAATAAGTTTATAATTGAAATAGTTCAATATTTGTACAATGAAAATGTAATGTTTTAAGTAAACTATATAAACTAAGTAAACTTATTCACCTGCTCCAAAATGTTATTGTCAAGTACAATTTTACTTCTGAAGGATCTACACATTCAAATGCCATAAATTTTGTTTTCTCTGTAGATATATTCAATCCATATTCTTCTGTAATTTTGTTAAGTTCATACAGACCTTTCTGCAGATTATCTTCTGAATTTGCAATTATTATTTGGTCATCTGCAAACAGCAGGGTGTTTAATTTTGTATTTTCTGATATTCTTATTCCAAATTTATATTTCTTGTTCCAGCAGCATATTACTCCGTTGATATAGATCGCAAAGAGTGTTGGGGATAGGGGGCAGCCTTGTCTCACACCACGATTTATAATTCCTTCTTCAGAAAACTTGTTATTTAATTTAATCTTTATGATGTTGTCTTTGTAAATAGTTTGTATGTTCTGCAGAAGTAAATTTGGTATATTTCTGTCTTCCAATATATTGAAGAGTGTTGATCTCTTGACTGTGTCGAATGCTTTTTCAAAATCTATGAAAGCAAAATGTGTTTCTAAGTTGAATTTATAATTCCACACACCTTTCAGTAATTTCTTAGTTAGCTTTCTACTGTTTTATTAAAACTATTAGATAAATTAAAACAATTGATATATTCTATAGGATACATTGAGAACTTAAGGGTAAAATAAGAGATCTGGCGCTGGATTTTTAGTGACTTGCAGTAGTAACTTTGGATTAGAACAACCACAATAGCTTCTTTCCTTAGGAAAATATATTGAATGTAAGTCAGAATAAAGAGTGTGGTATAAAAATAAAGTTAATACATTTGTGAACCTCCCTGTGCTAAATAAGGGTTGTTTAATAAAACAGCCACCAGCTGGCGCTGCTAATTAAATCGCCATGGAAACGGAGAAGTATTTTTGTGCGCCGAGTTCCTTTTTCTTTCATTGATGCGGCCCAATTGCTCGCCGGGCTCTAATTACTGGCGCTTTGTATCGTCTTGCTTTCATGTGGCTTCCTCCCTCCCTTCATCACACCTAGAGCTTACTGTTCATCTATTTATTTCCATATTTCAATACTCTTTTTGTCAATTTCACGCCCACTTGTTCTTCATTTCTCAAACATCACTAATCTTTCAAACCGTGTCCATTTATATGTACAGTGTTAGCCAAGTGGTCGGAATTCCACCATAAATAACACGTCACTTTATATCATACTAGCTAATGCCCGGCGTGCGATGCTACCCCTAAATAAATTATGTTTTTTTTCTTCCAAATACCCCAGGCTGTCATTTCGACTTTTCTGGTGTTCTCTCCTGGCATGGCGTATTTGTAACCCACTTCTGAAGTTGGGGCGCCTGGAAGGCTGGGTTACGCTGCCCCGATGATATGAGAGTTGATGATAAAGGTAATGATGCGCAGAGAGGCCTTAAACTAAACTTAAGTTAATTAGGCGAATGTGATATTGATGATAATGATGGCCAGATGGTGTTCGAGGACCGTTTGTGCCTTAAAGTTTCCTGGCATTCATCTTACATTTAACATTTTCCAATATTGTTATTTTAACACAGTTTCAATAATGGATCATATTATAATGATATTGTGAAAAGAAAAATTAATGTCTGAACCAGGAATTGAACCGTTCTCCGTATGAGTGCGCAGACACCATTCTAGACATGGTACAAACACAATTCTTTCCACATATACAAATCTATAATTATCGTTTCGTCCGCTGCCAGGTAGGTGTCACTACCAACGCCAACGGCCGGCTTCATTTAGTAGTATCTATGTTTGAGACACCTGCCTGGCAGCGGACGAAACGAGAATTATAGATTTGTATATGTGGAAAGAATTGTTAGCGTTTGTACCATGTCTATAATTGTGTAGTGGTCTGCAAACTCGTACGGAGAACGAGAGGTCCAAGGTTCGATTTCTGGTTCAGACATTAATGTTTCTTTTCACAATATCATAATATTTCATCTTACAGGTGAGAAATAAAAACCGAAAACAAACTTCATCCAGAAAACTTGTCCCGATCGGGGATCGAACCCGAGCCCGCTGCGTGATAAGGCAGCACGCTACCTCGAGGGTAATTTCGGATTTCAGGTAAACCTCCTTTTCTAATTGTCGGATTTTTCTCATTTTTGGATAATACCGAATTTCGTTCTGAAACATCCAAAATTTTGACCGCTAGACCGATTTATAAATGTTCACTCCAGGTGAACTCCTACACCCAATGGTTTTAGAGGGTCCGATTGTGAATCTAAACCATTCAGGAAACCACTCAAAGACACACACAAAATTTAATCAAAATCGGTCCAGTCGTTTAGGAGGAGTTCAGTGGCATATAAACATAGAAAAGTATATATATATATATATATATATATATAAAGATTAGATATTGTTAGTTTTAAATTGTATTAGAGACAGTATTCTAATTAACACCCAGCATCGTAAGGAATTTGTGTAGCTACAATAAGTAACAGCTCCACGTTGAGAAACTCAGCTATAACGGCTGGTGGATCTGACATGCTGACCTCACGTCACCCCTACACAGGCAGGATGGTCGTCTACCTCTGTGATTGACTAATGTACATGCATTACTTCCCTATAGTTTAAATGGCAGATTTGACACTGTATTTTAGTGTCTTGCAGTTAAAAACGGCAGATACATTTTTTGGACATCGCCTTTGCACATCACATGCTACAGTGGAAGAAATTTAACTCTTGTGACATTCAGATTTTCCATAAACACTGTCTTGCAGTTAAAAACGGCAGAACTAACTTTCCTTTTTTTATTATTAATAACACTAAAGCTCGTCAATAGCTACTAAAGAAAACACAAAAGAGAAAAACGGTTGATAAACAGAGGAAAAAATGGTACCTAACTGTTTTGTTTTTGCTTATACAGGGTGAGTCAGGAGGAAAGGTACATCCTTTGAGGGCTGATAGTGCTGGTTATTCTGAACAAAAAAACGTCTAATATACATATGTCCTTTTCTTAACCGTTTCAGGATAATTTAATGAAAGCAACGAGGAACCGGAAAAGTGTAGGTGACAGTAAATCAAGATATGTTATCTTAAGTCTTGTTTGAATGTGTACGTGTCCTCACAAAAAGATGTCAAACACTCCACCGCTAACTTCAATGCATTTTGTTGTTCTTGTAGACAGCTGTTGTGTTGCTGATCTGAGCTCATTTGTACATTCCTTTACTCGAGCACAAGCATAAGTGAGAAGTTCCTCTCTTGTGTCCACTCTGTGCTTGTAGACTTCGCTCTTAAGTCAACCCCACAAACAGTTATCTAATGAGGTAAGATCGGGTGACCTCGGTGGCCAAGCAATGATTCCCTCGCGACCGATCCAACGCCCAGGATACGTTTTCTTGTGGTGTCGTTTCACTGGCCGTACGGAATATGCAGGAGCTCCGTCATGCCGAAAGTACACACGAGCTCGTGTTCCCAAAGGGATAGCCTCCAAGTATTCTGGTAACACATTTTCAAGGAATTTGTCACTAAGCCTAAAGTTCGTTGTTAGAAGCCACCGGTATGAGATGTCCGTTGATAAATGCCACGATCGGTGTTTTATTGTTTCAACTTGTCATTTGTTGCAGTAATTTTGATTGAATAACACGTGTCTCTTGTGCTTTGTTGCCAATTTATAATTTCGAGTAAAAGGAAAGAAAATCAGTTCATCATTATCATCCGGTATCATGGCAGCTGCCGCCGTCTTCCGGAAACCAAACGCCATTCCTCTCTGCCCATCCATTGGTCTTCCTCCATTCCTCTGATATTCATAGCTGCTTGTACCCCTTCTATCCAAGTTTTCTTTGGTCTTCCCCTCTTCCTCCTTTCCATTGGGATCCATTCCATAACAATTTTAGGCAATCTTTGTTCGGGCATTCTTTTGACATGGTCATACCACTGTAATCTTTTCTTTTCTATAATGTCTATGATGTCCAGCTCCTCTTGTACACTCATAATTTCCCTTATTTCTTTATTTTGTATTCTATCCATTCTATAGATTTCCAGCTGATCTTCTTAAAACATCCATTTCTGTACTTAAAATTCTTTCCATTTCCCTGATAGGAATTTGCCAGACTTCAGCACCATATGTTAAAATGCTCTGAATTATGGTTTGATATATTTGTAATTTTCTATTTTTTGTAATATTTTTGCTCCACCAAACATATTTTAAAGCATTTATTGCTTGTTTTGTTTGTGCGATTCTATTTTTAATTTCCACTGTGTTATCGCCTGAATGGTCTAATTTTGTTCCTAAATAAGTGCATTCAATACTAGGTTTTAGTTCTTCTCCATTGTTGAAATTTATATTTTCCATTTCTTTTCCTATACACAGGTATTTAGTTTTCTCAATGTTTATATAAAGTTCCCATTTTTCATATTCTTCTTTTAGTTTTTTTAGCCATATATTCTATGTCATTGTGGTCTTGTGTTATTAATACCTGGTCATCTGCAAAATTTAGTGAATATACATGTGTATTTTGGATGGGTATGCCCATTTTTTGACATTTTTTCCTCCAGTCTCTTAGTACTCTTTCGAGATAAATTTTAAATAGAGTTGGAGATAAACTGCAACCTTGCTTTAAACCTTTTGTAATAGTAAATCCCTTTGTTATATGATTTCCAACTTTTATTTTCGAAATAGATCCTTTGTATAATGCTTTTATAGCTTCTACTAATTTTTGGTAATGTTAGAATTGTCTACATTTTCCGAAATCAGTTCCGACGTGGGAAAAAAGCAGTGTTGCCACTTAAAGTACAAACAGAAATGCTTGACCGTTTACGCGTTGGTGAGTCTATAAAACAATACAAAAATAAACGAGTAGCAATTACTTAAATGTGTGTCAAATTACGCAATAATGCACAAAAAACTTAGTTTTATATGATTTAGGTTTCACTGCGGTCCGGGACATTTAAATAACTGGCACAAGAAATTATTGCGAAAAAAAAATTAGCAAATATCTTCAAAAAACTAGTTCAGAAAATCAAAATGAAATTATTAACAGAACAAGACCAATTGTACTATCAAATTATTCAAGCAGAAGTAACCAAATAAAAAAAAATTGCAATAACATAGAATCACAATAACACGGATACATTTATATGCGACAAATATACCGATGATATACTATAAAACAAACCATATTTTTTTTTACCTCCAGAGCTAGAGAGTGGGTGTCCTGTCGCATGTCTCGGTGTACAGAAGATCATCATAGAAAATTAATTAATCCATCTAGAAACTGATTGCAGGATTGGAATGCCCTACCATTAGGCCTTTGATTCCGGACCGCGACCAGTCATCGATAGCAGGGGATATTTATATATCACAAAAAACTAGAATACGAACAAATAAGTTCGTAGAAGATAAATTATTAAATATCAACGAAGATACAATTAATTCAAAAGGGCTAAAGAGGGTTGGAAATCCCTAATAATAGCCGGAGGTTGATTTTCACGATTGAACCATTCCCATTGGTCAGGGACACTTCCATATAAAAATGGATGCTTCCTTGACTGGATATAAAAGGAAATTTCAAAAAAGTGACACAATTTTCATTACATACTGATGACGACGACGCACTAAAACTTTTAAACTCATCAATGAAGTCATTGATAAAGTAGTTGATTAACTAATATCAAATCCCAGTGCAATAGTGATTAGAATTTACAATGATCGCAGTTTTCTGGTAGAATGCTTATGAAGATAGGACGTTACCCAACGTACCTTCAAACGGCGATTCCGCCGGCTAATTCGCCATAGAGCCGAAGAAGTTGATCATTTCGACATTTATTCTTCTATTAATTTATTTTCCGAATTTATTTTTTATTTATTTTATTAAATTTAAACCACTCTGCTAAGGCTTTCAGTGGTTTCCCTTAGCGCTAAGACAAACGCCGGAGTGGTCACCTAAGGTCCACCAGTAAATTATGAATTCCTAAAATGTATTTCCATAATTAAAATCTCGCAACAGATTAGCTTAACCTGAAAGGAGTCGTTTCTGGTTAGGTCCGCAGTCCTCCCGCTATTGTCCCTTCAGGGATTGGCGGCGGCCGTTACGGTTGAGGTCTTCCTCTTGGCGACATAGAACATTAACTTACGACAAACTGAGTGCAGGCTTGTTAATTATAATTGACTTGATCTTTGTCTTCCGATCTACGAATGGTTATGACTGGGGGCTGGATCATCGCTCAACATCAACTAGAAAAATATCAATGGGCTGAAGAGGGCATATGTAAGTCCCTAAAGCACCCGGAAGTGACTGGCCACGGGCCCTGCACGTTAATTCCGCTCGGCTGCCAAGTGTGCACCCGGTTCAAACTGAGTGTGCGCTCGGTTGGCCGGGGACAATGTGTATGGGTACATAAAGGGTGGCTCTGTTCTTCCAACACCACTGTCTTGTCTTGTTTAGGGGTTAAAGTTATTATCACCCTCATTCTCAGCCAACCTATGAGCTCCTTCATATTAGTTTTCTTACAAAGAGTTTAAATGCGGCTCTATCATC
>JASPKZ010008130.1:132500-256435 GCA_030220185.1 Diploptera punctata
AATTAAACAAAATTCAAATCCCTTAATTAAAAGAAGAAAAACAACAAATTCAAAACAGGGAACAAAATTACCCGAAGTTCCTCTGTTATTATCAATATTTTAATTAATGTAATTATTATTATCGTTATTATCAATATTGTCATTGTCATTATTATTATTATTATTATTATTGTCGTTATTCTTATTGTAATTATTATCATTATACTAACGTTATTATCATTATTATCATCATTATATTATTATATTGTCATTATTATTATTATTATTATTATTATATTATCATTATCATCATCATCATTATTATTAGTATTATTATTATTATCATCATCATCATTATCATTATTATATTGTCATTATTATTATCGTTATCGTTATCATTATATTATTATTATTATTATTATTATTATCGTTATTCTTATTGTAATTATTATCATTATACTAACATTATTATTATTATTATTATTATTATTACTATTATTAATATTATTGTTATCATTATTATTATTATTATTATCATTATCATTACCATTATCATTATATTATTATATGGTCATTATTGTTGTCGTTGTCGTCATCATCATCATCATCATCATCATCATCATCATCATCATCATCATCATCATCATCATCATCATCATCATCATCATCATCATCATCATCATCATCGTCGTCGTCATCATCATCATCATCATCATCATCATCATCATCATCATCATCATCATCATCATCATCATCATCATCATCATCATCATCATCATCATCATCATCATCATCATCATCATCATCATCATCATCATTATTATTATTATTATTATTATTATTATTATTATTATTATTATTATTATTATTATTATTATTAATATTATTATAGAAAAAATGTAAGAAAAACGCCTGAAATGATATGGACACCTCATAAGCATAGAAGAAGATAGAATACCAAAGAAGATCCTTGATTGGAAAGCTAATGGAAGAAGTGGAAGAAGCAGACTTAGAGAACGTTGCATAGATGGAGTGAGGACAAGTATAGAAGCTAGAGATTTGAGGGAAGAACATGCTTTAGACAGGAACCTCTGGCGACAAATCACTTTGGGTTAAAGGAGAAATGCCTAACATACCTAATAAAAATAGTATTATTATTATTATTATTATTATTATTATTATTATTATTATTATTGTTTATTTGTGTTAGTGAACCCAGCTCGGTCTAGGACGAAGGGATGGGGTTGCCGTTGCTTTGAAAACAACGCAGTAGCTCATTAGTTGTGAATATAGCCGTTCCAATTCATATCTTTGCTAACAGTTCATACTTCAGCAGTCATACATGTGTTGTATGTAGGTCGACAATCAACAGTAAAATAAACAGAAAGATAGAGATGATAACATTGGAGCTGGAAACAGGTATAAATGAGGTGCAGAAGGTGGTAAAGCGACCTCATCTGCATATTTCATGGTCTCGCTGTTGTGTTATCTTTAGCGAACATGTAACTACACATCGTACACCCATCTGCGCGCGCATGTTAATGAGAATTATTTCCATAATACGCTAAATGCTAATACCATGTACACACACGCATGCATGTCACTATCAGCTGCAGTGGCGGCTCCTGCCAAAACTGTAAAAATTAAGTAAAAAGAATAAATATCCTCGACCCTTTAATTAAAATATGTATCCTATAAGATACATCAATTGGTTTCATTCATTTAATGATTCTAATAAAAACAGATGAAAACTAACATGAAGAGGTTACTTATTTTTTTTAGAATTCCACAATTTACATAACAATAAGAGTTACACACCATTTCGATTTCACTGTAGTCCGCCACATATAAATAACAAATACGATAAATAAGTGTTTTGCCAATTGCTATCCAACAACAAATACAATTACTCACCATCAGATTGCGGAAAATATATTCTCAAATATCATTAATGATAATAAAACATATGTAAAAATAAAATAACAGTAAAAATAATAAGAAAAAATATATTTCAAGTTTTGTTACAAAGCATTTTATTATATGGGTCCCAAGCCTGGACAGTAAGTAGAAAACAAGCTGTTAGCAGTAGAAATGGATTTTGGAGGCGATCGACAAGAATTTCAAGAAGCGATAAGGTCAGAAACAGCTCAATAAGAGAAATTATACAAGTTAAAAAAAACATATTAGGAAAAATATAATAAAAACGTTTGAAATGGTATGGACACCTCATAAGAATGGAAGAAGAGAGAATACCTAAGAAGATCCTTAATTGGAAAACTAATTGAAGAAGTGAAAGAGGCAGGCCTAAAGAACGATGGATGGATGGATGGAGTATGGAAGCTAGAGATTTGAGGGAAGAAGTTGCTTCAGACAGGAACCTCTGGCGACAAATCACTTTGGGTTGTAGGAGAAACACTGTATCGTGGAATATTCCTAAATACAAAAAATAATAAGAAGAAAATAATAAGGGAGTTGTCCCGGATACTTGCTGCTATTCGTTCCAGCCATCATTCAAGTACAGCCTTTGAAAAAATTGATGGCGCATCTCTTGATGATGGAAAGTTAAAAGTTTTGAAGAGCGATTCACACCCGTACGTTGTTATATGTTCTGACTCGTTTGAGTATAAAGCGGACGGCATAAGTCTCTCTTCATGCAGTATTCGTATCGTTCGCTTAAGTGGAGTAGTCGGTAAGATGCTCTTTTTCCGACGACGCGGGCCCACGTTCGATTCCGGTCAGGTAAATTTCTTTTTATTTATTGTTTTTAATAACGTCGTTAATTTTCATAATGCTTACATGTTTTTACCAGGCTTCGTTCTATAGATAAATTTGTATATATATATATATGGAAATATTCCGGTCGGAATAGGCTCCTGAATGAGATATTGTTTCGGGGTTTTTCCTCACTTGTAAGATATATGTCAGGAAACTTAGGGCCCAACGGTCCCCGAAAATCATCCGGCCATCATCATCATCCTTATCATCATCATGATCATTCTTCACCGGTGTAGAAAGAAACGGGAAGCTACCACACCTACAATTTCCTAGTAAAGCTGTAAAGCATAGCAAGAAAATGCTATGATTGCAGTGAAAGACCTGCCCTCAGGCAGAATTACTATGAAATGGAATATATGGAATTAAATAAATTAAAGGGAAGAGCTCATATATATATATATATATATATATATATATATATATATATAGATAGAGAGAGAGAGAGAGAGAGAGAGAGAGAGAGAGAGAGAGAGAGAATAACGATTGTAACATCTCATTACTTTGTTTACAAAACACATGGCATAATAAAATTATTTACTTCCATTACTAATATAAAATGCGTCTTATTAATTTAAATGAAGTTAATATCTAATTTAACTATACAAGTAAGTCCTGAAGTACCGCAATCCCTTCATTCGGACAATTTCTAGGAGAGATGGTTGTGTTCTAGTGGAGGGAGCTTCTGTTTCCCGTGCATGAGGTCGCGTTTTTGATCCTACTGTCGTGCTTTTTTTCTCTCTCTCTTTCTCGTCCTTATTTCAATTAATTTCCTATCTTTCGTTTCATTTATTTTGCTTTGTTTTATTTTCAGTATTTACCACACTACTTATTTGCACGAAATTGTTTTACACTGCACGACACACAACGAAATAGAAGGGATTGAGTTTGTCAAATAGTTATACACTTGTGAATCACCTGACAGAGTTAATGACTTAAGGCCTTGTCTACCACTCAACCAGGTTAAAAAATACAAATATTAGTCTTCCATGTAAATTACAATAAACAAAATTTAACATAGTATATCTACAATATAATTATTATTTACAACATATTTTGATTTACTCTAGATTTAACGATTGAAATTAAAATGTACAAGATAGAAAAATGAGAAAAATTATTAATGTCATTGAATAAATTTAGTTCTAGAGAAAAATTAATTATTTAACAAGTATTTGTATAAGCGTGACTTAAAAGTGCCAAGTGTTCGGCAACCCCTGATATCTTGAGGGAGGGAATTCCAGGAGCGGGCAGAGGCTACTGTGAAGGAAGTAGAATAAGAGGAAGTGTTATGAAGAGGGATTGTTAGCAGACTGTTATCTTGTGACCTAGTGTCAATATTGTGGAAAGAAGATAACTTCTCAAATCTGGACGCCAGGTAACTAGAAGTGTAGGAATTCAGAAGCCTGAGGTATCTTCCTTCGTTAACCAGGGAGAGGGGTACAGCGGTTACGTCCCTTGCCTAGGGTCGCTTGTTCAAACCTGGTCGATGTCGATTGATAATAGTAGACACAAATATGAATTTGTTAGAATCCGGTCCTAAGAAACTGAGTTTAAGCCATGGGTCCTAAGTCTGAACATCTTGTGGCTCGAAAAATAAACTGAGCGTAAATAAAGAGGCCTCTAACAAGGGAACCGTCAACCATTGCATGAAACCTTACACAGAAGCGTTGTGATATACCAAGGCCAGGTGCAAAAAAAAATCTACCGATTTTAACAGCAAGGCACTAAAATCAAGCGCCAAATCTCTCATTTAAACTATAGGGAAGTAATGCAACTCCTGTACTGGCAGACTGGATAACCCTTACTATCCGACGTCCACGCTGCGCCCCGCCTCACCTCACTCCATTCTTAATTGAAGCAGGTAGTCCATCTGCCTCGTACACTGCGTTGACATTGCTGGATTCTGGCTTCGATTTCTGTACATTGCAGTTAGATAATCACATTTTTTTTGGACCCGACCTTGGTACATCACAACACTTCCCTGGGAGAAATTTGAAGGTAGGTATATGCATGTAATTGCTCACAGTTCCCTTGTTAATAAGATCTGTCGACCTTCGGTAACCAAGTAATACCTTAGCTAGTAGATGTGTCATTCGGTCGGTATGCTGACCACTTATGACATCTAGAGGCAAATAACCATAACTAAATTAATTTGGTCTAAAAACTCCTAGCAAATGAGAGGTAATTTCTGGACCAAGTCGGTCTAAGTGGGCTGATAGTTATGTTCCTTGCCTCTAGAAAATATGCCGGTACTCATTTCCGTAATAGGTTGAGTCTTCCCCAGGACCATGATACCGTCAGAAGTTTTGAGGTTGTTTAAGAATCCTTACTCCTATGAGGACTCGAACCCTCAACCTTCCGAATTATAGAGTATTGCCTTAACGAACTACGATATTTTTTCCGAGCAAGTTCCAGTTGTAATGTAAACAAACCAGATATATGGACTGCATTTTCATTGGTCCAATAACTGTTTTACTTTTAAGCGGGTAAGCAAATGTATTTCGCTCTCTAACACTCGAAATAATATATATGTTATATGGGAGAATTTAAAAATATATAATTACAATTTTAATGCATTAAATAAATATTAATTTCATTGTTTAATTGTTACGAATTTCAGTTGTTTCAAATGGCTGCTTCTTCTATACAATTTTTGAAGCATCAAGAAGGAAACCATGTGAATAGCGGAGAGAAACAAATTATTTTAAATGTTTACAAACAGTTTAGTGAAAAATATCCTACATTAACCATTGAGGTTGTGGTGAAAATAACAGCAGAATTTACAGGTGAGTTAGCATTTACTATACATGTATATTCTGCTCTTAAGTCTAATTACAAATAAAGGAAATCTATCAACATCATGGAAAAAGCGTAAACGTCTGATTAGGTAGCTCCATATTTTTTGTCATAAATAAATAAGAAATGGAGGAAGTTGCTAATTATTGGTACCATCTTACCTTGTATTCAATCTTATTTTCCGAAAGTACGAAATCAGTCAGAATAAATAAAACATTATTATTATTATTATTATTATTATTATTATTATTATTATTATTATTACTATTATTATTACTATTATTATTACTATTACTATTATTATTATATTATTATTATTATTATTATTATTATTATTATTATTATTATTATTATTAGCAGCAGCAGTAGCAGTAACAATAGCAATAGCAGTAGCAGTAGCAGTAGCAGTAGCAGCAGTAGCAGTAGCAGCAGCAGCAGTAGCAGTAGTATTGGTAGTAGTAGTAGTAGTATCGTTATCATTATCGTTATTATTATTATTATTATTATTATTATTATTATTATCATAAGTAATGTCACAAGTGATTTCCAATTTATCTACAGGATCTGAAAATCAATAGTGGCATTTGTTAGGACTATTTAACGAATAAAATTAAGCTGTTTACTCACAAATCATTATTTAAATATAGTTATTTTAAAATGTTTGTATATTTAAAGTAAATGGGGATGTTTGGAAACAAATGAGAAATGTGTGGTTATGTTTCATTTGTTCATCACTGCAACCAGATAATATTATTTATTGTCAAATAGGATCGCAATATTGTAAGAATTCACGCTAGTGGAGAAAAAAAATCAAATACATCAATCTGTATATTGTAACCAACATTATAGGTTATTAATTATCTTTAATAAACAACTCCGTAAAATCATTATTTAAAAACACAATTATTGAACACGCAATTATCAAACGTGTAGTTAGAAGGGAATCTGTCCATTACTTGCTATACTCAACGTATTTGTTCGAGAGTCAGTCACTGCAAAATAATGCTCTGATCTGTTCAGAATATTAAAAAGGAGAGCTTTCTTTAATATGATAAACAGAATTCGATAAATATCATGGTGAAACACGACTGTGATTGGTTGTAAAATAAAATTAATTGAAACGTGATTGGTCATTGACTCCAATTTGGGGCACGAGTTAAATAGTCATTATTATTATTATTAATTATTATTATTATTATTACTATTATTATATAATGTTTTATTTATTATGGCAGAGTTAAGGCCATAAGGCCTTCTCTTCCACTCAGCCAGCACAAATACAAATAAATATTTGGCAAATATAGATACACACTATACTAATTATAAACAGTTAAAGATACATTAAATGCAGCAATGTAAATTTCATGTACAAACAACATTTTAATACAATAATAACAATAATAATACTTAAGATAATAATAACAACAATAATAATAATAAAGTAAAAGTAAAGTGATCCCACAACAGGCCCGGAGGCCCTTGGGGTAGTAGGAGGTTAAGGCTCCCACTTTTTCTAGACAATCGGCACTTTATGTCAGCCGGGTTGTCAGCCCTGCGTGACGGCCGCCTTTACCCCCAGAACAAGCGTCTGGTACTCATTTCCGTTAGAGGCTGAGTCGACCCCAGGGCCATAGTGCATCCAGAGGGTTTGGGTCAGTTTAAAAATCCTGACCCCAACGGGACTTGAACCCTCGACCCTCCGGCTTGTAGCTCAGTGCCTTAATCACTACGCTTTATAATAATAATAAAATAATTATAATAATAATATAATATTAATGATAATAATAATGATTATTATTATTATTATTATTATTATATAATATACATATGATAAATTATACGAGAAATACCAATTAATATATATACCTTACACTGAGTAATAATGAAGTCGAAGTTAGAGCAAATATAAATATATATTTCTTTTAAAAGATGCGAATGTCCGGCAGCCCCTTATTTCTTGTGGTAGGGAATTCCAGTTGCGAGAAGTGAAGATGGTATATGACATGGAGTGATGTGATGTCCTATTTTGCGGTATATTAAGCAAGATACTATATTGTGATCTTGTGTTTAAGTTATGGTTTGAGGATATATATATTGGAAACGAGAAGAGGATAAATAATTGGGAATCGAGCTATGTAGGATCTTAAATAAGAGAATTAGACAGTGCGATTTCCTTCTCTCTTTTAGATGTAGCCATGACAATTCGTGGAATAATGGAGAAATGTGATCGCATTTTCGGACATTAAATATGAATCTGATACACATATTATGGGCACGCTGCAATTTGTCCGACAATCCGTCTCTTACGTCAGTTAGTAGAACGTCACAATAATCAAAATGCGGCATCACTAAGGTCTGAATTAAAATTATTTTAAAAGCTGCAGGAAGAAAATATTTGAGACGCTTTATGGAATGCATTATCGAAAAGATATTTTTAGATGTTTGTTTTACTTGGGCATGGCAATTTAAATTAGAATCTAAGTAAAGTCCCATGTTTTTAACGACGTCGGTATAAGGAATTTGTTCGTTATCTAATATGACAGCCGGCATATTGCCATTGTTTATGGAGTGTAATAGTCTTGGATGTTTGATAATTATTGCTTGCGTTTTGTTTACATTTAGTTTTCATCATTATCGTATCATTATTATTATTAAAAAATTATTATTATTAAAATTATTATTATTATTATTATTATTATCATTATTATTTGTATTATTATTATTATTATTACTTACACACTGGCACTATCGAACCCGTAGGTTGATGGCCGCGCGGATATAAGCTCTCCATACATCCCTATCCTGAGCTACTGCTTTCTAGTCATTCCCTGTATAATCTACTTCCCTCAAATCATAGTTAATGTTTTCTCCCACCTCATTCTTGGTATATCAAGTGGGCGTTTTCCCTCTGGCTTTCCTACAAGAAGCTTCCATGCACGTCTTTCATTCCCCATACGCGCAACATGTCCTGCCCATCGCAGTCTATGAGACTTAACTGTTCTTATTATATCTGGCTTCCTTTAAAGACCATGTAGTTTATTGTTATGTAGTCTTCTCCATTTCCCTGTCTGTTCATCTCTCTTTGGTCCAAAAATTTTCCTAAGAACTTTATTCTCAAAAACTCGTAATCTCATTTCTTCCCTTAAAATAAGAGTCCATGTTTCGCATCCATATAATATAACTGGTAGAATAATAATTTTATATATTTTCAGTTTAACGTTTTTTTGAAAGGAGTTGGGACATCAAAAGTCTCTGTAATGCATAATAGCACGCATTTCCAGAATTGGGCCTATATTTAATTTCTTTGTGCATCTCATTCCTATTTGTGATTATTGTTCCTAGGTATTTGAATTCAGCCACTTCCTCAAAATTTCCCTCTTTTGTCATTAGCTGTCCATTTCCATTATATAATGCATTTCTACATGTGACCTTATATTTAGTATTATTGATATTTACTTCCAGTCCTAATTCCTTAGTGTTACTCAATAGTGTGTGCGTGTTGTCCTATAGTATATCCTCGCTATCGGCCAATAGTACTACATCATCAGCATAAACTAACAGCTTATTAATACCATTGAGTTGTAGGCCTTTCTCATCCTCTAACGATTTGATGGCATGCTCTAGTACAAAATTAAATAGTAGAGGAGATAGTGCATCTCCTTGCTGCAACCCATTCTGGATTTCAAAGGTGTCCGAAAACTGTTTGCCTACACGTACCCTACTCTTTGTGCCATTTAGACACATTCGTATAAGTCTAACTAACTTTTTAGGAATTCCGAACTCCAGCAGGATACTATATAACTTCTCCCTCTTAATTGAATCGTATGTTTTTTTGAAGTCTGCGTATAGTTGATGCACAGTACCATTATATTCCCATTTATTTTCTAAATTTGTCTTATACGAAAAATCTGATCTGTTGTAGACCTGTTTCTTCTAAATGCTTATTTATGATCTCCTAGAATGTCATCAATATAGGAAGTGAGTCTGCTTACTAATATATTATTATAATTATTATTATTATTATTATTATTATTATCATTATTATACAATCTATGAAAAATATTTCTATCATTGCCACTTTCATAGACAATTCAGTCATATGGAGGGTAAAAGTAGCACCACGGTTCCCCCAATAGACGGAATCGGCGGAGTAATACATTAAGGAAGTTTGTTTAAAGTACAACAGATACTTAGCCCGGATACAGTACAGTGTGTGCTCTTTTCACGTAGATCAATATTTATAAAATTGAGTACCAAATAACATGCCGAGGAAGAAACATGTTTCGAAAAGCCATCATAGTTTTAAATAATTAATGAAGTTTTTTGGCAAGGATACGTTTTAATTGAGGAAAACGGGTATAAAAAGGTACTGGTATTGTTTTTTTTTAATATCACATAGAGTAGTTTAGCAAATATCTTATTATCTTTGAACTTAAACGGGTGTATGATTCATACATATAATGCCCTCCTGCGCCCTTGACAGCTCCCCCGTGTGCGATAAATTGTAATATCTTCCACCCCGCAGCACACACACCCTCCTAATAACATCCCTTCTTATCAAATATCATCAGATCAACGAAATACAGCTCCTTGTGGGGGATAGAATTACAAGACCAGCATACCTAGCTAGCTCTCTCGCACTATCGAATCCGAATGTACATGGCCACGCAAATGAACTCTCCATACATCCCTATCCTGAGCTAATGTTTTCCTATCATTCCCTGTATAATCTACTTCACTCAAATCATGGTTGTTATTCTCCTACCTCATTCTTGGTCTACCAACTGGGAGTTTTCCCTGTGGTTTTCCAACAAGAAGCTTTCATGCACCTTTTTTATTCCCCATTCTTTCCACATGTCCTACCCATTGCAGTCTACGAGACTTAACTGTTCTTATTATACCTGGCTTCACAACACCAGCATACAAAAATAATTAAATACTTTACAAAAATTTACACTCATTTTATACAGATGAATATTCATAACATTTACATCGTTATAATAATAATAATAATAATAATAATAATAATAATAATAATAAAATTAACAATAATAATAATCTTGTATCTTGTAAGCCCATGTTTCCCCTAACAGAGATTTAGGCGCTCTCCCCCTACAGGGAAGAATTTGAACCATACTAATTTAGTTACACTTGTTTTCGTATAGATGCCATTTGAGTGGTCCGTGGTCAGCGTTCCGCCTCATACTGACATCTAGGAAAGCAAGGTAGTACTAGGACGGGAAAATTCGGTAAATTTTGCGTAGAGGCCTTTTCATTCAGGCTTAAGGATCTTTTACGAGCCTGAAAATCTTCAGACTCGGGACCCACGGCATAAAGTCCCTCCCGGAGGACCTGCTCCTTGGATTTTTCCATCCTAAAAAAATCCATTGACCCCGGCCGGGTTTGAACCCGCGACCCTCGGGACCAGAGGCAACCAGCATAACCACTAGTCCACCACTGCCGATAATAATAATAATAATAATAATAATAATAATAATAATAATAATAATGATAATGATAATGATAATGATAATGATAATGATAATGATAATAATAATAATAATAATAATAATAATAATCATAATAATAATAATAATAATAATAATAATAATAATAATAATAATAATAATAATAATAATAATAATAATAATTGGCTCGACAAGAATTTGAAGAAGTGATAAAAGCAGAAAAGGCACAATAAAGAAAATTATGCAAGTTGAAAAAAAAAACTTAGATAAAATAGAAGACAAAATTTGGAATGGTATGGACACCTCATAACAATGGAAGAAGAGAGACTACCAAAGAAGATTCTTGATTGGAAAGCTAATGGAAGAAGTGGAAGAGGCAGACCTAGAGAACGTTGGATAGATGGAGTGAGGAGAAGTATGGAAGCTAGAGATTTGAGGGAAGAAGATGCTTTAGACAGGAACCTTTGGCAACAAATCATTTTGGGTTGAAGGAGAAACACTGTATTGTGGAATATTCCTAATAATAAAATAATAATAATTTTAATGGGTTTTGAATGTATACAGCATCCTCCTGTGCCCAGTGTTAAGTTTTGTTTCTCTTCCTCCATTCATCTCTATCCTTCCAGTCACCATTCTGCAGTCCACTGTCCTTCATCAAATTCATAATTCCTTCTATCCATGTCTTTTTGGGTCTCCCTCTTTTTTTCCTCCCATTTGGAACCCATTCCAAACCCTAACTGGCAATCTATCTTCATTCATCCTCTTCACGTCTCCAAACCATTGTAAATGTTTATTTCACACAAACTGTATAATTATTTCGTTATAGTTAATTTTTCTTGCATATACCGTTTCTGACCCTGTCTAACTTACAACATCGTGCAGATCTACTTAAAAATAAATTTCTATAGATTGTAATTTTGACTTCAATTTGGCATTTATAGTCCACGTTTCTGCTCCATAGGTCATTAAACTTCTTACTATTAATTTATAAATATGGATTTTATTTTCTTTAAATATATCATATTCAACATGGTATGAAATAAAACTATGTTTTTGCGCGATAGTGCGTTTTGTCGTACTTACAGCAATGGCGACCATGATTGAAAGTTCAACTTCCTACCTTCGGGGTTGCCAACCTAAATAACTATACTGTAATAAAAATAACTACACTGTAATATTACATATTACAAACACGCGTTTGAGACTTGAAAGCAAATAATGTAATTAACAGTTTAATGAAACCATCTTTAGTATAGAAGAACACAAGATTATGGCTTTATGAGGTTCTCTCAAGACCAGTATTAAGATATGGTAGTGAAGCATGGACAATACGAAGAAGAGATGAAAGCCGAATAACAGCAAGTGAGATGCGATTTATGCGCCGTACAGCAGCTACACAAAGTGGGACCATAAAAGAAATAAGGAAATTATGGAAGAGATGGATGTAGAACCCATTCTTCACCATATACAAATTACCAGAACAACTGGAAAGCCCATCTTCAACGAATGCCGTCTCATAAAATTCCAAAAGCTATACTTCGCTACTGCCCCCAAGCCAGAAGATCGCTGGGACGTCCAAAAAAGCGCTGGATGAAAAATTCCTCTTTGAGACCGTAACAGGACACACGGCCTAATACTTGCATGGATGATGACGATGATGACAAACACGCGTGTGATAAGTAAAACTACTGCTCTCTATATATACTACAAACAATGTATACAGAAAAAATATCCAAAAGGTAGTGTTAATAAACATTATACGAAACAAATCACTGCATTATAAATGAACTTCCGATTCCGATTGAGGGTCTTTCCACTTTCCAGCGGTTGCCCTTTTACCAGCCGGCTGCTGGCCCTTCACATCCACATGTGCCAATCACAGAGGTAGATGATCAACAGCCAGTGTACGGGTGACATGTGGTTAGCATGTCGAGTCCCCCAGCCGTTATAGCTGGTTCCTCAACCTGGATTAGCTACTTATTGTAGCTACCCAATTGCCTCACGATGCTGGGTGGGCACCGGTCCCATACTGGCCGAAATACCATGAGAAAATGTCTTCCCCCATGGAGACTCGAACCAGCGCAAGTCCCGTAGCTCTGCGCCAAGGCTTCCTACCTTAACCGCTCGGCTACGGCGCGGGACTTAAATGAACTTAACTTTATTTGAAACAATATAAAACAATAAATACGTACTTGCCGCCATTTTATAACTAAATCGTGCCACGGTCTCCTGTAATTTCAACTAATAAACATTGGCCACACTGTTAACGTTAGTCAGTTGTTTATAATGAACGCAAATATTTCCAACAAAGTTGTAATTATTTTACTATTATTTATTATTTTGGTCCACCGCTGTGGTCTCGAGGTAACGTGCTGCCTTGTCACGCAGCGGGCCCGGGTTCGATCTCCGGTCGGGGCAGTTTTTCTGGGTGAGGTTTCTATCGGGGTTTTTTCTCACCTTTAAGACAAATGTCAGGAAAACTTTAAGGCCGAAACGGTCCCCGAAATCATATGGCCATCATCCTTATCATCATCATCCTTCACCGGTGTGGAAAGCAACGGGAAGCTACCACACCTACAATTCCCTAGTAAAGCTGCAAGAATAGCATGAACATGCTACGATTGAAGTGAAGGACCTGCCTTCGGGCAGAATTACTATGGATGGATTTATTATTTTAAAAACATTATCGCGCAAAAAATAATGTACAACGCATGTTTGTGAAGTGTTTTACAGAATAGAGGAAAATGTTTAAAAACCGACCGATGGCGAGTTTTTAATTTCCGAGATTCTGTAAAAACCACATCCCAACCTCGCATCGTAATATACTATAACAACTTAACCCTTAAATTTGCAACTTATCCTATGGGGTATTTAAATTGTTTGATTTATTAGATATATTTAATGAAACAGAATAAAAAGAATGAGAAAAAATACTTAAATGTTTGTCGAATTACACAACATACCTAACTAGCGGACCCAGAAGACGTTGTCCCGTCCGAATATTCAATTATCGTGTCATAGACGGGCGATAAAAATATAAGTTACTTTTTTTTACCATAAAATTCACCAATTAAGATGTAATTAGATGCTATTAAATAAGTTCGCAAGAAAACCTCTCACAGCCATCTGCTGTGGCTCAAGACGCGTGCATGATGACGTCCCATTGTTGTCGATAATGCAAATGACTACACATCTGACATTTAAAAAATCATATAACCCGATCGCAGTGTCATCTACCGAGTCCAATTGTGAATCTAAAACATCCAGGGACGCAATCAACACACAAATTTCATTAAAATCGGTCCAGTGATTTATGCAGTTTTTAATTTCGCATTTCAAGTAAACATCCACTTCAAATTTTCGGATTTCGCTCACTTTTGGACAATAACTACCTCGGTTTATTTTAATAGGATATTCTGAGTTTCGTTGCGAAATATTGAAAAATGTGACTGCTAGAGCCATTTTTAAATTTCCACTTCAGGTAAACTCCCACACCTAATGGTTTTAGAGGGTCTAATTGTGTTTATTTTAATAGGATATATTGAATTTCGTTGTGAAATACTTAAAAATGTTACCGGTAGAGCGATTTTTAAATTTTCACTTCAGGTAAACTCCTACACCTCATGGTTTTAGAGGCATGTCCGTCGCCGTGGCGTAGTCGGTAGAGTCCGAACCGTCCACTCCGGCGACCCGGGTTCGATTCCCGGCGGAGTAGGGGATTTTAAATCTCCACCTTGGGTCCGGGTGTGTGTCCTGTCTTGTGTTTATATGTGTGAATAAGATTTTTTTTAAAAGTTAACGAAGGTAAAACAAAAAGGAAGAGCAGTGTAAAACGAAAAAAAAGAGGATCCAATTGTGTTTATTTTAGTAGGATATACTGAGTTTCGTTGTGAAATATAGAAAAATGTTACCGCTAGAGCGATTTTTAAATTTTCATATTAGGTAAATTCCTACACCTCATGGATTTAGAGGGTCCAATTGTGTTTTAATAGGATATACTGAGTTTCGTTGCGAAATATTCAAAATGTGTGACTGCTAGAGCCATTTTTAAATTTTCTCTTCGGGTAAACTCACACCTAATGGTTTTAGAGGATCCAATTGTGAATCTAAACCATCAGACACACAAAAAATTTAATCAAAATCGGTCAAATCATTTAGGAGGAGTTTAGTTAGTGACAACACCATGTATATAAGAATTATATAGGCCTATATATATATATAAAATTGTTAATGACATAGTTTTCAGTATGGTCCGCCACATTCAAATAACCGACTCGAGAAATTAGTGGTTTGTTAATTTGAAGGTTAAAAATTAGTTTTTGGCCAGCTTGTCAACCCAAATACCCTACTGTGCGTCTGTCTGATGTAGTGGTTGCACTTTCGACTCTGGTTCCGAGTTTCCAACGTAGTTCGAGGAATAAATGTAATGGTGTTTATTATTATAAATTATTAATATAGCGACACGATCCCACGTAGAGACTACAAATTAATAATATGTTCTGTCAGCCAGGTGCCTGATAGCAATGTAAACAATGCCTTTGTACATATCGGGAATTCCCTTATTACTTGCTCAACACTCAATTAAAAATCACACCCATTGTTGTAGCAAAGACATTAATTCACTTTAAAAACTAATTTCCCAGCATAAATTTTCATATAAACCAACGTCGAGGTTTTGTGGTTAGAGCTACCTACAACAGTTCATGAGGTACTGGGTTTTATTCCTGGTCAGGCCACAGGAATTATTCCTGTAATTTTAATACCGGGTGCGGCAGAAATAATGACTCATTTTAAATTGCCCGCCATTGTTGGACACGGCTTCCTAGAGAGTTGATATTGATACCAATGCGTAGTGAATTTTCGATTTTTTAAGTCATTTTTGGAAAAAATTGTGCATTTTTCGAATTTTTGAGTGCATCAAAATATTCCTAATATCAGACTTAAAATAATCTATTTTTATAAACAAGTCTCAGAACCATTTAGTGAACTCTTTGTTCAAAGCTTTATCAGTGAGTATGCAGCGTTGGTCAAACGAACACCGTACGTTTGCAATAGAAACGTTTTTTCAAATGTGATGACAGTGATCTACGGACACAGCGTTTGTTCCGGCAATATTTTAACATTGGTCGGAATGATCAAGTTCCGTCTCGGAAGTTGATTACGAGACGGGTCCTGCAACTCAGAGCAATGGCATCTGTAATAAACAATAAGCCACCTGGTAGGCCACGTACGGTTCGCGCCTCGGACAACATTGCAAGAGTAAGAGCTGCTTTGTCAATGTCAACTGACCACCCTGTTCGCTCGATTTATCGGCTTGTGATTTTTTTCTGTGGGGATTCCTAAAATTCAAAGTGTATGCTAACAAGCCAACAACTCTTGAAGACTTGAAAAACAACATTCACACCAAAATCGAGATCATAACAGGTGACACTCTTCAAAAGGTGTGCGGGTTCGTGCAGAAGATTGCATCGCTAACAATGGTGGACACCGAAAGAACATAATTTACAAAACGTGACATGTGTAATTAATGGTAGGATGTGTTCTTTCGAACAATGTACACTAATAATGTTTAGTTCTATTCCTTCATGACAAAATAACATGTTTAAAATGGGCCATTGTTTCTGCCGCACCCTGTATAACTGATCTCTACGAAATATAACTCATTAACTAACTAACTCACTGGCACTATCGAATTCGTAGATCATGGCCGCAGTCAATAGCTCTCCGTACATCTCTATCCTGAGCTAATGTTTTCCAATCATCTCCTGAATAATTTACTCTCCTCAAATCATGGTTAATGTTATTCTCCTAACTCATTCTTGGTCTACCAACTGGGCGTTTTCCCTCTGGTTTACCTACAAGAAGCGTACATGCGTCTCTATCATTTTCTATTCGTACCACATGTCCTGCCCTTGTCTACGAAACTTGCCTAACCGGTTTTATTATATCTGGTTTCCTATACATATCATGTAGCTCACTGTTATGTAGTCTTCTCCATTCACCTGCCTGTCCATCTCTGTTTGGTCCAAAAATCTTCCTAAGAACTTTATTCTTAAATATTCGTAATCTTTTCTCCTCCCTTAAAGCAAGAGTCCGTGTATCACACATATAATATAACTGGGGGCGAATAACAGTTTTATATATTTTCAGTTTAACCTTTTTTTTTTTTTTCTTGAGAAGTTGGGTTGACAAGAGTCTCTGTAATGCATAATAGCATTGCATTTCCAGAAATGAGCCTATGTTTAATTTCTTTGTGCATCTCATTCCTAACTGTAATTAATTTTCCTACGTATTTGTATTCAGCAACTTACAATCGTTGGAGTAACTTATTTATTCGAACCTAGGTAGATAGATACATGGCATAGAATTCAGGGAATTAGTGTAATAGAATTGTTCTTGCTTTAAATTCGAACTAAAGCGATGAACCATTTTCGAAACTTCCAGCAACTGCTCGCCTTTCCAACATAATAGAAACTCATAATACGGAAAGAGAACTTAAACCCAAGAATAATATCATCGGCTTTGTCATTCCTTCCAATTTACTACTATAATCCTCCATTTTTATCTTGTGACTTAATGTCATACATTTCCTTTCGAACTATATTTTTATAACAATGGAAGCCATTCTGTACAAATTAAATGGCGCACGGAATATAACGTACAATAGATGACAGTAGTATCGTAACAATGAAACGGCCTTCTGTAGTGAAACAAATTTTGTGGTCTAGTTTCATTTGTTTTTGTAATTGGAGTAATGGATTGTGCCTTCAAAATATTATCGTCTAGGATATTTACGACTGCAATAGCAAGTCGTGTCGCTGAATAAAATGCAACATTCGTTACATTGTCTGTCAAAATGTTTTATGTCACTTTTCGCTACACAAACATAAAGCAATGATGAAATGTTTTTAATCCGTACATTTCATGCCGTTTCTTCATCCAAGCACGAAATTCACAAAGCTATTTATAATTTACACACAATTAATTTTAAAATATATTTTAAATATTTCACATTTTTATATAATTGCCAGACAACAGCGAATAAATAAAAAATATGAATGTGTTTTTTGTCAGACAATTCATTTTATGAAGAGATGTAGGGAAAAAACTGGAAATGACAACAATAATATAAATAACTAACTCACTGGCACTATCGAACTCATAGGTTCATGTATAGGCCCTATACTTTTATAATTATTTAATATTTTACACTTTCTTTATCATAAGTAATATCATGAGTGATTACCAAATAATCGTAACTCGCGAATTTATCTAGAGGAATTGGAAATCAATAGTGGCATTTGTTAGGACTATACAACGAGTAAAATTAAATTGTTTCCTCAAAAATCATGATTTAAATATAGTTACCGGTATTTTAAAATATTTACATATTAATGTAAACGGCGATGTTTAAAAACAAATCAGAAATGTGTGGTTATGTTTTATTTGTTTATTCACTCCAACTTGATCATATTATTTATTGTCAAATAGGATCGCAATATTTTAAGAATGCACCCCAGTGCAGAAGAAATGAAACGCATCAAACCGTATATTATAACCAACATTACAGGTTATTAATTTAGTTTTTTTAGTAAACAACTCAATAAAATCATTATTTCAAAACACAATTATCAAACGTGTAGTTGGGAGGAATAGGTTCATTATTTGTTATATTGAATGTACCGGTATTTGTTGCAGAGTGAGTCACTGAAAAATTTGCTCTGAACTGTTCAGAATATTAAAAAGAAGGAGCTTTCTTTATCACAAAAACAGGGGCTGGTAAAGAAAATTCGAGAACGTGCGACTGTCATTGGTTGTAGAACAAAATTCATTGAAACGTGATTGGCCATTGACTCCCATTTGGGGCATTAATTAAATAGTCAAACCAATTACTTAATCAAATTATAAGTGGTTATAATAATAATAATTATTATTATTATTATTATTATTAATCATCATCATCATCATCATCATCATTGGTCCACCGCTGTGGTCGCGAGGTAGCATACTGCCTTGTCACGCAGCGGGCCCGGATTCGATTCCCGGTCGGGACAGGCTCCTAGGTGAGGTTTTTCTCGGGGTTTTTCCTCACCTGTAAGACAAATGTTAGGAAGCTTAGGGCCCAACGGTCCCCGAAAATCATCCGGCCATCATCATCATCATCATCCTTCACCGGTGTGGAAAGCAACGGGAAGCTACCACACCTATAATTCCCTAGTAAAGCTGCAAATCATAGCATGAAAATGCTATGATTGCAGTGAAAGACCTGCCCTCGGGCAGAATTACTATGGATGGATTATTATTATTATTATTATTATTATTATTATTATTGTTATTATTATTATTATTATTATTATTATTATTATTATTATTATTATTATTATTATTATTATTATTATTATTAATCATTCATTGCCAACTCTACATTGTGTAGTCTATACCTATTATGTATTATTAATCAAGTTATAGATAATTAATAATTGTTATTATCTGTATAATTTAACCTGATGAAGTGGAATAGAAGACCTTACGGTCTTAACTCCGTCAGGTAAAACAAATAAATAAATAAATAAAATAAATAAGTTCGTGGTCTCGCGGACATAGCCTTTCCATGCATGCCTTTCCTGAACTGTTGTTTTCCAATCATACCATATATAATTTAATCTCCCCCAAATCAAGGTTAATATTCTCCCACCTCATCGTGGTCTACCTATTGGGTACATTCCCCCTGTTTTTCCTACGAGTTTCCATGGCCCTCTTTCATTCCCAATTCGTGTCATGTGTCCTGTACATCGCAGTTTACTAGACTTAACTGTTCTTATTATATCTGATTCCCTATAAAGATCATGTATCTCACTGTTATGTAGTCTTCTCCAGCCACCTATCTGTTCATCTCTCTTTGGTCCAAATTTTTTCCTAAGAACTTTATTCTCAAATACTAGTAATCATTTCTCCACCCTTAAAGTAAGAGACCATGTATCATATCCATATAATAATAACTGGGAGAATAACAGTTATATATACAGGTTGTAAATGAATTATATATATATATATATATTCTTGGGAAAATATCAACACCGGAGTAAGACAGGGATGTGGACTTTCACCGAACGAATGGAGGAAAACGCAACGAGGATATATACCCATCGATAGGAACCTCAAACTCGATGCTATTCTTTTTGCAGACGATTTAGCTCTTCTGGCACTTTCTGAAAATGGGATAGAATAGACGCGGGTGAAAGACATATGCGCCGCACTGCAGAATTCGAGGAAAATGTTCTTCATAGGGTGAAAGATGATCCTTCTACTAGTACTCGTGCTATCGCGCGTGTAATGGGCAAGAACCATCAAAACATATGGAAAATCTTGCACGAAGACCAGCTCTATCCTTTTCATCTGAAAAAAGTACAAGCCTTACAGCCAGTGGACTTTGCTCAACTGGTACAATTTTGTAATTGGACTTTGCTGCAGCCACCGCACTTCTTCTCCTCGGTGTTACTCATTGATGAGGGAATATTAAATACGGATGGGCTGGTTCTGAACTCAAAAAACAGTCATATGTGGGATTATGAAAATGCTCATGTCATCTTTGAGAGGGGTCACCAGCAGAGATTTTCAGTGAACATATTGGTAGGCGTAATTTCTGACCTTCCCCAGAGATTAAATGGTGTAATTTATAAGACTTTTTAGAGCACGTCCTATCAAGATTGCTAGAAGAAGTTCCTCTTCACATCAGGCTCCTCCCCAGTTCTGCCGGAATGTGCGAAATCAATTGGATGAAGTGTATCCTGGCCACTGGATATAGGAAGAGGTAGTTCAACTGTAGTGTGGCCACCTGGCTCTCCAGATCTCTGTCCACTTGGTTATTTTTGTGGTGTATGCGACCCGTGTTGATACATATGAACTGTTAGACGCAGGCATAATCGCAACATCTGATGTGATCCGCGAGGCACCTAGTATCTTGAACGAGGTACGAGAATCCTTTAGTCGCTGATGTCGTCTGTGTTGTGAGAATGGAGGTGACCAATTTGAATAATTTCTCTAATGAGTATGCAAGTGCTTTACTTTTTTTCTGGTTTACTCAAATGTATTATTACTTATTTCCCAATAACATTATGTATGCTATGTGTACATACACAGTACTTCTTCATATTATTACTCTTGTGATCACTGTACTATCATTTATTTAAGTACATAAGTACTGTACAGTACAATTGCACATTTTATTTACGAAAACCTATTGTAGTCTATTGCGCATTATTATTACAACCTTTCAAACAATTGTCTGTACAATACCTACTTAGATAGTTTTGTAACTGATCTACTGCGCTGTCATTCCAATACCGTATTCTGTAAAATAATGAATAAACAATTAAACCAGAAGTAAATTTACGTACGTAACTAATTTACAGGACATACATAATAAAGGAAGAAAGAAAAAAGTGCACACATACTGTACGTGGTTTCGAACGTGATGCATCAATCTTACATTTGCGTCGGTAGTAACACTACTATAACCACGGAGCTAAAGGCGCATGCTTGTTGCAAGTTACAGTCCCTGTATCATATTATTTGCATTTTAATTTGAAATAATCAGGGTGTGCGAACCATTTTACAAATTGAATTATAACGTGGACATTTTTATTCGTAGACCATTAGTTCATTATCTCAAATTGCTTATATAATACCCCTCTATACGTAGTTAAATTTGTGCGGTATAATTCATTTACGCCCTGTATATATATTCAGTTTAACTTTTTTTTACAAAAGTTCGGACGAAAAGAGTCCCTGTAATGTATAATAATATTCGTTACGAGAATTGGATGGCGTTATTCATCACCGGATATCTGTCATTATGTAGGTTTCGAGAAAAATACGTTTAAATTTTAAGTCAATCTTCACTATTTATTGTAGCGTCAAACTAACAATACCGGATGTTGCAAGGTTTTCCTTGTTATGTATGAACAATCTAAAAACGGTAACATTTGGCGCTTAGATGCATGATGCAAAATTTAGATTAACATTTATGAAGACCTGGCTTCATACCCGTTTGTTACAAAACAGAATCTCTGATAGGACTGATGGCATTTACATTTTTCTTTAATAATAAGACTATATTTAAAGATTTGGCACTAAAAGTGTGTGTATGCTTACTTTATGAGCCAGTGCAACAGTTAGCATCAAAATGTTTAATGGCGCTTAGCCGGTTGATGCATTACATCGTCCAATTTAGCAAATATATAATTATGGAAACATCTTACAACAAGTAAATCGCGTAGCAGAATGAGGTGGAAGAATAACGTTAACCACGATATGAGAGAGGTAAATTATACAGGGGATGATTGGAGTACATTTGTTCAGGATAGGGATGCGTGAAGAGCTTATGTTGGCGCGTACATGAAGCTCTTGGTTCGATAAGAGCCAGTGAATTAACTACGAATCATAGAGGATACAAAGAGATCTAAGCTAGGATAAGAGCTACAGCCACAAGCAGAAGAAGTATATTTTAGCATTGTATTATATATTCATAGCTTATATCCGAACCGTTCAGAAGAAAACTCAACAAGGTCTGAACTTTCCAAACACAAGAACGCTGTTCGGAATACATAGCAAAACTCAGTCCCTTCCACAAACTTATAAAACTTCAGATATATGTATATTTCTTTTAGTCGTCACCAACAACCGTGAAAATGTAAAGCACAAAACTTTCAAGAGAGTTATCTTTTAAAAAACATCGTGCAGGAAATGCGTAAACTAAGCGAATTCCTCAGCCAACTCAAATTTATAGTCCGATCTTGCTGTACAAAGGTAGAAGCTGCAGGGTTCCATACTAGGCTCGCTGCAACGATATATACTTATTTTGTTAAATTAGTGAAATTCAATGCCAGCTTATTCAAAAGTGTCAAACTGCAGTGAAAAAATTCATGAATAACCTTAAATATTTGATATCTTTATATAGGCCCCTATAATTCTTCTGTACGTGTGTATGTCACTGAACTCCTACACGACTGGACCGATTTTGATAAAAAAAATTATGTGTATTTGAGTGGGTTCTTGGATGGTTTAGATTCACAAATGGACCTTCTAAAACCATTAGGTGTAGGAGTTCACCTGAAGTGAAAATTTAAAAATCGCTCTAGCGGTCACATTTTTCGATCTTTCACAAAACTCAGTATATGATATTAAAATAAACCGAGGTAAGTATTGGTAAAAAAACATCGACATCCGGCCGTTAGAAGTGTGTGTTTACCTTAAATTCAAAATTACAAATTGACTCGGAACCACCATGTATGGTTTGTCGCAGTGTATACCATATAGTATAAATAATCCATAATATTTCATTTATTTAGGCGTAGCAGCGCAAGCCGGGTATTAGCTAGTTGTATAAATTTACATAAGTAATCAATTGAACTGTGTTATGCATCAACCAACTAAACGACTTTTTTTAAATTGAGATTTTGATGCCATCTGTTGCACTGGCTCATTAAGTAAGTGTACTCACACTTTTAGCGTCAATTCTATAAATATAGCCTTATTATTAAAGGGTCCACCGCTGTGGTCTCGAGGTAGTGTGCTGCCTTGTCACGCAGCGAGCCCGGGTTCGATTCCCGGTCGGGACAGGCTCCTGAGTAAGGTTTTTTCGGGGGTTTTCCTCACTTGTAAGACAAATGTCAGAAAGCTTATGGCCCAATGGTCCCCGAAAATCATCCGGCCATCATCACCATCCTTCACCGGTGTAGAAAGCAACGGGAAGCTGCCACATCTATAATTCCCCAGTAAAGCTGCAAAGCATAGCATGAAAATGCTATGATTGAAGTAAAAGACCTGCCCTCGGGCAGAATTACTATAAATGTATTATTGAAGGGAAAATATGTAAACGCATCAGTCCTATCAGAGATTCCATGTTTTGCAACGAACGGTTACGAAACCACATCTTCATATATGTTAATCTAAATTTTTCATCATGCAGCTAAGTGCAAAATGTTTCCGCTCTTAGATTGTTGATGCATAACTGTCAAACAAGGAAAATGACTTGCAATACTTAAACATTAAACGTATTTTTCTCCAAACTTACATAATGACACATAGCCGGTTGATGCATAACACCGTCCAAATTAATGTGTAGTTTTATAGAAGTAAATTTGTTATATTCAAAATATTAATAGTTGATGAGTGACGTCATTGAGAGTTCATTGCTTATTGTAGAAAACCAGAGCAGAAACACCCAGTTGGTAGACCAAGAACGAGGTGGGACAATAAGATTAACCATGGTTTGAGGGGAACAGATTATACAGAGGATAATTGAAAAACATTAGCTCAGGATAGGGATGTATGGAGAGGTTATGTTTGTGCAACGTGAAGTTGCATGTTCGATAATACCAGTGAGTTAGTTACAATGCAATATTGATCCTCTAACCTACTTCCCTCAAATAATCATCATATATGACATGACAGTCCTCAGATTGGCCTTCCAGACTTCTCCATTTGCTGCTAAATTCTTCAAATTTCTTTTTTTTATTATTATTTCAGGATTGTTTCTGTTATTTACACAGGTATCCTCAACCAAAATATACAACTTTTTTCTTCCACACTTCCCGGTCTTGCGTGTCTGCTTCTGTCATATTTCTCTTCTTCATGTTGTCTTGAATTCCCTTTATCCACGTTGCCTTTGGTCTGCCACGTTTCCATTCTCCAGGAGGTATCCATTTCAATACTTCTTTGTTTGTCTCTGTGTCCCTTCTTCTCATTTTATGTCCATACCACCTTAGTTGAATTTCTTCAATCTCTTGTACAATATCCTTTTCTACATTCATAATTTCTCTTATTGTATTATTTTTTATTTGGTTTAATTTTGGTATTCTTGCCGATCTTCTTATAAGTTCATTCCTGTGACTAATAATTTATTTTTGTGTTTTTGCTTCAACATCCATGTTTCCGCGCCATATAATAAAATACTCCTTACAATTGTGTTATATATTAATAATTTAGTCCTCTTGATTATATACTTACTTACTTACTTACTTACTTACTCACTGGCACTTTCGAACCCGTACGTCGGTTCATGGCCGCGCGGACATTAGCTCCCATACATCCCTATCCTGAGCTAATGCTTTCCAATCATTCCCTGTATAATCTACTTCCCTCAAATCATAGTTAATGTTGTTCTCCCACCTCATTCTTGGTCTACCAACTGGGCGTTTTCCCTCTGGCTTTCTACAAGAAGCTTCCATGCACGTATTTCATTCCCCATACGCGCAACATGTCCTGCCCATCGCAGTCTATGAGACTTAACTGTTCTTATTATATCTGGCTTCCTATAAATACCATGTAGTTCATTGTTATGTAGTCTTCTTCATTCACCTGTCTGTTCATCTCTCTTTGGTCCAAAAATTTTCCTAAGAACTTTATTCTGGTATCTCTATCAACTCCACTATAGATTTGAATGTAATTATTGGTTTCTTTTGTACCCTTTACGGCAGTAAGACCTGGACAATTCGCAGTGTAGATGAACAAAGACTAACTGCGGCAGAAATGAAATTTATGAGACGTACTGCGGGCTACTCAAGAACAGACCATAAAAGGAATTCTGAGATTCTCAAAGAATTACACACAGAATTAGTCATGGAATATGTACAAAAGTACAGAAAGAACTGGAAATCTCACGTACGAAGAATGAGCAGAACAAGAATACCACGTCTGATCTTAAATTACCAGCCACCAGGCAAGAGATCTTTGGGCAGACCCTTCAAACGTTGGATTATGACCGTAACAGACCACTAGGTATATCACATGAAAGGAAGAAGAAGAAGACGAAACTTTATTCTCAAAAACTCGTAATCTCATTTCCTCCCTTAAAGTAAGAGTCCATGTTTCGCACCCATATAATATAACTGGTAGAATAATAGTTTTATATATTTTCAGCTTAACGTATGCTTACTCCATAAAATATAATTTAATATGCCAACAACTTTCTTTGTCTCTATTATTTTTTTTTATGTCTAATTCAGATGATCCTTTTTTTTAATTATTGATCCCAAATACTTAAAATATTCTACTGTTTTAATCTCTGTTCCATTTATTTCTAATTCCTCGGAAAGATCCGGGTTCATATATTCTGTTTTATTTCTAATTTTAGTAATTCTGATATCCTGCAAGACATAATCCTGCCATCTTAATTTAGGTCTTCCAACTTTTCAGGTTTGTAATGGTTGTGCCATATTGATCTTATTAACAGTTGTATTATTGTCCATGTAATAGTGCAATACAGTATTTAATAGATTTATGTCAACAAGAGAAGTTATATGAATAAAGCATAATGTAAATTATAAAGGGAATGAGATTAATGACCCCAGGTGGGAGCAGAACTCGTGACATTGTGGTGTGTAGCGTGAGTTGTTATCAGTTCAACACCACGTCAGATTTATAAAGTCATGCGATCGCAATAAACTATTTTATTGCGACATTTTCATATTCACCACTCTATAACAACGTTTTTAGAAACAAATTAACTCTTAAATAGGCAATGCATCCTATGAGATAAATCAATATGTTTATTTTATTTAATACTAGCTACTACCCGCTGCTACGCCTAAATAAATGAAAATGTATATGTTTTATGTTTAGTTGAATAATTGAAATATAAAATTATGGAATATTCACCCGAAAGGTCCGTCTCCTCAACTTAATTAATTATTTAACTGTAGCGCTTTCGGGACTTGTCCCATCATCAGCAGGATTCAAAACTGGTGTTTCACTGAAGATCTGAAGGGGGTTACATGTATTGGGTTCGTTTTCGTTTATCAGACTGTCGTTGTTATGAGCTGCTTTCATGATTTCCAGTACGTTTATCTTCGCTGGATTATTTTCTCTGTGCATTACTGTTAGGTTGTTTTCAATATTTAACATGCGATGTCCTTCATGGATAACGATATGGCCGCGCATAAAGTACGAACAAACAAACATTCATTTTTATATATTAGATATCGTAATTATTTCTATAAACCCTGTGTTGATTATCCGGCGTTCCCCGGGAATCTACTTATCCCGATCTACTTGGCATAAATGAGCTGATAGAGGAAAATAGTGTTTTTTTTATGTTTGAATGAATAAGTAACAGAAAAATTTTATATCGTAATTATTTTTAGATACCCCGTGCTGATTACCCGGCGTTGTCCGGGAATCTACTTATCCCGATCTACTTGGCATAAATGAGCTCAAAGACAAAGATTAATGTGTTTTATGTCTAGTTGAATAAATTATAGGAAAATTAATTATAAATGTATATCGTAACTATTTTAAAATACCCTGTGCTGATTACCCGGTGTTGACTGGGATTATCCCGATCTTCTTGGCATCAATGAAAGACAAAAATGGTTGTGAGTTATCTGTTAAAGATAAACATATACTGTCGATGACTTTTTTGTTGAGTTTTTTTAGATATATCAATTCTGTTTACATTAATTTTGTGTATTTGTTATGGTTTAGGCAGCGCAATCCATTTAAGCGTCCAAAAAGCTACTTTTTTCAAGTTTTTCACTATACACTGTGGTTTTTAGGGTGAAGGAGTTGAGTATTACAACTCTCTTATAACCTATAACGTTTCCGGAAAACTCCTGAACATTTTGCAAAAGCCTCATCACAATCGGATGAACGGTATGGCAGCGCATAAAATGCAAACAAACAAACATTCATTTTTATATATTAGATATTTAATAAAAGAGAAGAAAACGAACGGGTATACATTACTTAAATGTGTGTAGAATTACACATTATACCCAAGAATAATAGTTATATTTGTTATCGTTTACAGTGCGGTCCGCCACATTCAAATAACATACAAGATACGACAGCTTTTCCAATCAGTCAACACACAAAAATCAATCAATTCGAAATTACTACAATTAAAAATTTAACATAGTCGAAATTTACAAAATCAAAACCTTTCGAAATTAATAAACTTTGGCAATCACAAATAAAACCACTTAAATAAACCCACAGGGACGATCAACCCTCAAAATTACCGGGACAAATGGACATTGTGTAGTAACCCAGGCTCCACTTGTATAAGTGGGCTCACATTCGACATCTTCTCTATCAATCTAATGCGGCAATTGCCCTACTATATCCATTTTTCAAGTCGACAAACCTGCCAACTAGGATCAAGCTAACTCTCTATAAAGCAGTGATCCGCAGCATGCTGCTATATGGTTGTGAAGCCTGGAGCATCCACGCTGCTTGCCACAAAAAGAAAGTTCAAATTAACCAAAACAAATGTTTCAAAATTATATTTTCGGCCCCGCTATACACGAGGATCACAGAGCTGCATGATCTAGCAAAATATTGCGAACCAAATAGAAAATCACGTGGACAATATGTACCATAAAATACTAAATCACACGAATCCAATAGTTCGCAACATAGGACATATGCTACAGCGGCGTGCTATACATAAAAACATATTCCCCAGACCCCCAAAAAGGCCCTAAGATGGTCCCGACAAAAGAAATGAGTGCTGTGCTACAGCTAGAGTAGCGTGGCTCATTCCACTTGGTCGACTTTCGGACTCTCAGCTTGTCCGGCCAGTGGTTTCCGACGCCCTGCTCTAGAGGGGAAACACCTCATTTCACCCTCAGTTTCTAAAATAAACATAAAAACAAAAATAAATTCTACTGAACACTGATGCCGCTAACTAGCGCCAAATGATGAAACCACAAAACGATAGCCCCTACGGTATTAGCCGCCAGGGAGCTACAACTGGTTCCAAACGCGGCACACTGGGCAGCGCTACGCGCTGCCAACAGACAGACAGACAAGTGGGCTGAAGAACTGTCCACCACCTGCACGCGCAGGTCGCACGGCATCTCATTCTCTCTATCTTCTTTGCCAACTTAGGAGTAAAACATCTTTATTCGTTCAATTTGGTATTTATCCGTAAAACATCTCGAGTCACAAAATATAAATTTCAAAAAACTGTTAGTCTAACTCACTTGCTCTATCGAACCCGTAGATTCATGACCGCGCGGGCATAAGCTCTCCATACATCCTGAGCTAATGTTTTCCAATCATCCTTCGTATAATCTACTTCCCTCATATCATAGTTAATGTTATTCTGCCACCTCACCCTTGGCCTGGTAGATTTACCTCTCCTTTTCCTATAAGCAGTTTCCATGCTCCTCTTTCATTTCCCAATTCGTGCTACATGCCTTGCCCATCGCAGTCTACGAGACTTAACTGTTCTTATTATATCTGGTTTCCTATAAAGATCATGTAGCTGATTGTTAAGTTTTTTAGAGAAGTTGGGACGACAAGAGTCTCTCTAATACATAATAACATGTATTTCCAGAATTGAGCCTATGTTTAATTTCTTTGTGCATCTCATTCTTATTTGTGATTATTGTTCCTAAGTATTTGAATTCAGCCATTTCCTCAAAATTTCTTCATTTGTCATTAGCTGTCCATTTCCATTATATAATGAATTTCTACGTGTGACCATACATTTAGTTATGTTTACTTCCAATCCCAATTTCTTGGTGTTACTCAATAGAGTGTGCGTGTTGGCCCTTAGTATCTCCTCGCTATCGCCTACTTATACATAATCAGCATAAACTAACGCCTTCTTAATACCGGTGCCATTGAGTTGTAGGCCTTCTTCACGCTTTAAAGATTTGATGGCATGCTCTAGTACAAAATTGAATAGTGCATGAGATAGTGCATCTCCTTTATTTAAGGCTGTTATTAGTAGGGCATATTTTAATGTAACACTTTTTGATAAATTACGACTACTTTAAACACCATTCCCTTTAATAGCAGTATAAAGGGTTAAGTATTGGAACAGGAAGTTTGCCCTTTTAGGTTAGGGTTGTCGCCCTTTAGAATGAAACCTCTAATTTGACCGCTGAATTAAACAGTGACGTGCATGTTTCCAATAGAGGGGAGTTTAATGCAATCTTCACCCCCCAGATGGTGCTCCATGCTGAGGGAAGTATAACACACCCTCGTGTTAGGGGGCGTTTCCACGCTCCATCTCCTCTTCAGGAGTTTAACGACGCCCTATCAAACTAGGGACGTGTTCTGTTAACCAACGTAACCCTTACACGTGTACCTTCCACTCCTACTGTACTTAATTATTTATTACTTTTTTATCTTGAATTTATTCATTGTATATTTGGTCATAAGTTATACTTGTTACTAACGAATTCTGAAGGAATGCCTATTGAGATTCTTTAATGAAAATATTTTAAAAAATACAGATCTTCGCCGATTCTATCAACTAGAAATAGAAAACGATCATGATCAAAATAATATATACAGGGTGCGGCATTGGTCAGTTAACCACTGCACATGGCTGCAAGGAAAAAGTCAGATTTATTGAAACTGGGGTTTGAATACGTGACCTTCAGAATGCAGGGTGTCCACAAAGTCCTGCTACCAATACAATGTAACTTACCTCGTAGACTCTTTGAGATAGAGCCATGTGAGTTTTTTAAACGTATTCTACATCTCTCAACGTTTTGTTTACATTTGTTGCAGATTATGATTTAAACGACAATGACGGCACCACAGGAAAAGGCCCAATGTGTATGGTGGTATGCTGAGTCTGGTAAATCACCAGTATCCTCATATCAGAAAGTTATAGCGGTTAACATGTCCAGACACAAAGAAAGTCGCTTCATCAGAGAACATCGCCCTCTGGAGGTTCTCATTGTCTTCGTCAACTGCGTTCAGCATGGAATCAGCAAATCCCGCACGTCCAGTGAAGTCAGTTGGCTGGAACGCTTGTGTAATTTACACTTCATAGGCCTGAAGATGTAGCCGCTTATGGAGGACTTAATGAATGGTTGATTTTGGTAAATGCAGATCCCGTGATACACAACGAACCGATTTTTGAGGTCTGAGTTGAAATGCGCTTGCGTGCTTAAATGATCCCGAGAGCTATGCCGGCGGTAGCATTGCTACCGATAGGGTTACCCATGCCGGACTGGTCGAAGGTGATAAGCCAGACGAAAAAAGTACCTTGGGCGAAAGAGTGACGATCTTTCACCGTAAAAATACAACCGTCAAGAAATGCGGACATGGGTTTAACTGGGGTAAATTTTTCGGAGGTCAAATAGTCCCCCATTCGGTTCTCCGGGAGGGGACTACTTCAGGGAACCCATGCCAAAGGCTCAAACACAGGGACATGTTCCTAGGAACATGGAATGTTAGGACTTTATCAGAGGAAAACGCCCAGTTGGCAGACCAAGAATGAGGTGGGAGAACAACATTAACTATGATTTGAGGGAAGTAGATTATACAGGGAATGATTGTAAGACATTAGCTCAGGATATTAATGTATGGAGAGCTTATGTCCGCGCGGTCATGAAACTACGGGTTCGATAGTGCCAGAGAGTAAGTAAGTAAGTAAGTAAGTAAGAGTTGAAATGCAAGTTGCACATCATCGATAATTACTTGGCTCACACCAGGTCGTCCACTCCGTGGCAAGTCCATTACACTGCCAGTCGCTAAAAATTTCTCGGCCCATCTAATTATGGATGATTTGGATGGAGGATCTCTTCCATATTGCCGGCGGAAATTTCGCTGAACAGTTACTGGTGATTTACCAGACTCAGCATACCACCATACACATTGGGCCTTTTCCTATGATGCCGTCATTGTCGTTTATATCACAATCTGCAACAAATGTAAACAAAACTTTGAGAGATGTAGAATATGTTGCAAAAAACTGCATGTGTTTATCTCAAATAGTTTACGGGCTAAGTTAGATTGTCTTGGTAGAGGACTTCGTGGACATTCAGTATAATCTCAAACATTACTAAGCAGTAGTTATATTCTGAAGATCCCGTATTCAAACCCCAGTTTCAACCAATCTGATTTTTTCTTTGCAACAATGTGCATTTGTTAACTTACTTATGCGGCACCTGTATATAAATTCAGTTTCAGGCTATAATGGAAATGGATAGTTCAACCTTAAATTGGCAAAACATTAGTTTCTCGTGTCAGTTATTTAAATATGCCAGAGAGCAGTGAAAACGAAATCATGTGTAGCTGTTATTATTAGGTTAATTGCATAATTAAATACACGTTTAAATACAATTTATACTCGTTTGTTTTCTTCTATTTTACCAAATAAAATTGAATTAATTAAAACCATTAATGCTTCCTATAAGATACATTGCCAATTTAAGGGTTAAAGTCAAATGAGGGAAATTTTAAAGAAGTGGCTGTATTCAAATACCTAGGAACAATAATTACAAACAGGAATGAGTTGCACAAAGAAATAGGCTATTAAGCATTACAGGGACTCTTGTCGTCCCAACTTCTCTCAAAAAAACGGTAAACTGAAAATATATAAAACCGTTATTCTACCAGTTATATTATATGGATGTGAAACATGGACTCTTACTTTAAGAGAGGAAACGAGATTACAAGTATTTGAGAATAAAGTTCTTATGAAAACATTTAGTCTAAAGATATATGAATAGGCAGGTGAATGTAGAAGATTGCACAATAGAGAGCTACAAGATCTTTATAGGAAACCAGAAATAATTAAAACAGTTAAGTCTCGTAGGCTGTGATTGGCAGGACATATGACACGAATGGGGAATCAAAGAGGTGCATGCAAGCTTCTTGTAGGAAAACCAGAGCAAAAACGCCCAGTTGGTAGACTAAGAATGAGGTGGGAGAATAACATTAACCATAATTTGAGGTTAAGAAGATTATACAGGGGACGACTAGAAAACAATTTTACCTCAGGATAGGAATGAATGCAGAACCATGAACCTCCAGGTTCGATAGCGCCAGTGCATTATACACACTTATAATAATTTATCTCACTTTGCAGTCACTGTCCAACTAAATACACTCCCGCCTGACACCCTGAATCAAGTCTAACCCTCTCTGGAGTTTAATAAAAAAGAAAGGAATTGCAAGGCATTATGGGAATTCCAACTCGGTTTTCATTAACATTCCAAATGTAAATGATGTTTCCATACCAACTCCAGCATTATTATCTCTAGGGAGGGACTCAACAAGTCCGCAGCATCCAGCTATCGATCACCGGAGGGAAGTTCATGGACAAGACACGCCAATTGCTTAGTAAAGTAAAGTTAGTCGCACAGGCATTGCGTAAACTAAGTGAATTTATGGTATTTTTAGTTGGGTTTTATTATACAGGGCTATTCAAAAAGAAGGAACAGACTTCAAACATTTATTTCTTCCGAACTACAAAAAAATATAAATACAATTATAAGGTTACTGGGAAAAAAGTACAAAATTCACTATTTTATGCATTCAATATGAGCACCATGTGTTACACGACAAATATCAAAACGGTGACTCATTTCTTGCCACACACGAATCGGCTGGTCTCTAGTTATCGAATTCACAGCTTCAACAATTCGATGTCGCAGATTTTCAAGAGTGTCAGGCATAGGGGGATAAAATCACGGTCTTTTACGTAACCCCACAGATAAAAATCACACGGGGTTAGGTCTGGTGACCTGGGAGGCCACCGGAGATGAAGTCGATCTTCTGCTCCACCTTTTCCAATCTAACAGCGCCACTGCAACTATGATCGCAACTTCAAGCTACAGCGTCAATGTCACCGTTATCGGAACTTCAAACTTTTCTCTTTCTAGGAACGTTGGAATTGTGTTTCTATTTTTTGTAGTTTGCAAGAAATAAATGTTTGAAGTCTGTGCCTTCTTTTTGAATAGCCCTATATTTATTTCTTCTTGCGTTCACTATTTGGGGTTAACAGACTGGATCACCAAAGGAACACTATTATCACAAAAAAACTTGGAATATCAAGTTTAAATAAAGATATAGAAAGATGCCAACAGGAACGGAAAAATCATCTGAGAAGAATGGAAAGAAACACACTTCCAAAATTGGCGTTCCAGTATACACCAACTGGACATAAGTATCAAGGAAGATCAAAACATCGGTGGAAAGATCAAAATCATCTTCGTTAGGTTTACCGTCACAGGTCACATGACCTAAAACGGATTTGTTTATGATGATGATTTATTTATTTATTTATCCTGGTGGAGTTAATACCATGTGGCCTTTTTTTTTTCATTCACCAGGACAAACATATGATACTTTAAAATATCATCATCTTCACAATGATTCCTTCCATCTCTTCCTAGGTCTTCCTTCATTCCCTTAATCCTTTTAGTTTATAATGATATGCTATCTTGGGCAATCTTCTTTCTCCCATTCTCTGAACATGCTCTTTCCAGCCGATGCGGTGTTGTTGAATTCTATCATTTATTGAATACATTTCTAATTCACTTCTTATTTCTTCATTTCTTATGTGATCCAATTTCGTGCATCCTTTGGTCCTTCTTAAAAAAGTCATTTCTGCACTTTGTATTCTACTTGAACTCCTCTTATTTGTTTGTTACCCAGGACTCACTACCGTATAAAAGTACCGGTACCGCCATTGTTTTGTAGAACTTCAATCTTGTATCCTACATTAAAATGAAGCAAAACATAATTAACTCTAATATTAAATACTAAGCGTCGGTTTCACCAACAGAGGTAACTGTATTACGGCAGTTCATGCTATGCATTATACACGGGAAACTACATAATACAGTTGGTGAAACCGGCCCTAAATGAAAATTTAATCCGTAAGGAAATACATAAATATTTACGTTTTTAACCCACGGTGCGGCAGACCTAGAAGGCCCTTGGCCTCCAACCGACTGCTGGTCTCACATCCACGTCTGTTAATCACAGAGGTAGAAGATTATCCAGCCAGTGTAGGGGTGACATGTGGTCAGCATGTCGGGTCTCCCAGTCGTTATATTTGCTTCTCTCAACTTATTGTAGCTACCCAAATTCCTCACGATGCTGGGTGTTAATTTAGAATACTATCATCCCATCAATAGTTGCACTCCAACATAAATATATACCCTGTATTTTTATGGTTATACAATTTAAAACTAACAATGTATAATATAATATAAAGTGACGTGCTATTTATGGTCTAATTTCGATCACTTGGTGAACATTGGTTATAATAAATAACTCTAAGAAATTGGGACTGGAAGTAAATACCAATAAAACTAAATATATGTTTAAACATAAAAATACATTATATAATGGAAATGGAAAGTTAATGACAATTGAGGGAAATTTTGAACAAGTGGCTAAATTCAAATACCTATCAACACTTTTAAAATGCATATTAAAGTACCGTTGAGATTATGTAATCAGATGTTAAATATAAAATTGGTACCTGGTAAGTCAGTCGTCCTCAGCATCTTATTCAAATACCTAGGTACAATAATTACAAATTGGAATGAGATGCACAAAGAAATTAAACATAGGCTCAATTGTGTAAATGCATGCTTAGTATGTATTACAGGGGCTCTTGACGTCCCACTCGTTTCAAAACAGACTGCGTGTCACCGAAGAGTATATTTCATCTCATTCATTCCATAAAGTAAAAATTGGTTATAGAATGAACCTAAAATAAGGTTACCGTGTTAGGAACCTAAAACCCGAACCTATCTCTACTAATCTGATCTAATCTAAGCATAATTGGTTTTACTTTACCGCTCAAGGTCATGTACTTCTCATCCCCACAACTATTTGGAGGGGGTTGTTTCTTTCAGTAGCCGTTCCCTATGTCAACTGACATCACGTGCTTTCTGTCGCTGTTGCCGGTGAGAAACTATTCCATTACAGTAGCCACATTAGCTCATAGCTTGTTTGACAGTTGAATGAAAGCCGACATTGTTGTATTAGTCACCCAAGTTAAGCCTGCACGGCTAGAGGGTAAGTGTGTTAGCGCTAATGTCGCCAAACTATTTCTCTATGGAAGATAGAATCCCTAAACACATGTGAAATATCATTACATTGTTGTCAAAATTAGTCATTAGTCGATGACTGCTGAAGGTGTCGGATCATTTAAATCACAGTGTTTATCATCTATCTATTACCAGTCTCACAACACAACACAGGAGTCGGGAATCAGCAACATATAATGAAGAAGGCAAAGGAGGGACATCTCATTCCTCAGTAGTATCATGGTTTCAGGATTATTCATTTGGCCAACGACTACTGTAGGTGTCGGATCATTTAAAAAGCACAGGATTTACCAGCGCTCCCCTCCCAGTCAAATACACAACACAGGGGACAGGAAGTGACAACATAGTAAGAGAAGGAAAATAATCGAGAGCACATTCCTAGCATATTTCCGCGTGCAGATTTAACTTGGACCAGTAATATACAGGGTGTCTCTAAAGTCACTATCCATTTCCATGAAAACACTATTATTTTTCTTCTCTTTGCATACACTATTAGCTTAGTGCAACATGTTTAGCACGGAAGAACGGTTTCCACGGGTACGTGGATTGTCATATGAAGACGCCGGAGCTGAATTTACCCATAAATTCCGTAAAACAGCCCCAACAGAGACACACATTCGTCTGCTTGTAAACAAATTTAAGCTTACCGGTAGTGTGTGTGATGAGGCACGATCACGCGTATAGCAGTGATAGTCCGAACGCATCAACTCGACGCACATAGGAGTATTGACATAAAATATCTGGTCAAAATTATTTAAAGGGTCTTTTGAAATAAAAACAACCATTTTTAAAATATTGTGGTGTTTAATAATCAAAAAGTGCAATAATAGCTCCAAATACTGTTTGGAGAAAATGACTGTAGGAAAGTTATTCATCTTCTTCACCATTATCGTCATCTTCATTTTCATCGTAAGGTCACGAAGACAATGGAGGGGCATGATTGCAACCTTTAGACCCATTGTATCTTTGGAAAACGCCTTTTTCTTCAACTTCGGCTAAGGCCTAATGGAACTTAAATAAGGATCAGAACTCAATAATAATCTGTTCATGATGTCCCTCTTACAATCCTGTAGTGAAAATATTCTGGTGTAATACTGCCTATATTCCCGATTTTTTTCGGGCCTCAGCAGCTTTCTCAGATAATTGGCCAATAGGCAAAATTGCTTGGCTTATTACTTTGGCTCCATGGATCAAAACTTTGTGAACTGTAGGTGACATACGATGCCAACTGTACAATTCAACATACAATTTTGCCGTTTCGTGTGCATATGTAGCAAATTTATCAACATCTATCTTGTGTCCTCTAGAAATAACTTCGAGGGTTGCCCGAAATCGTTTGATTAGGTTGACATTAGCGCCAGTAATTCGGGAAGATGTATCCGGATGTGCAAAAAATCTTCGTGATGTGTTACCATCATTGGTGTTCCCAAACCCTGCACGATTTAAAATACCATATTTATCCTTAGGACAATGAATAAATTCAACAAGTGTTTTTACTAAAAAGTAACATTTTTCATTAATTTTCTCTCCTTTGCATTCTCTCATAATATACAAAGCTCTCCTCGTGAAAGTTAAGTTACAACTGGTTCTGCAGTATCTAAAAAAAAACTTATTGACTTCAACGCATCACAAATCCGAATGGCACACGAAAGCGCTTTTTTTTATTTGGTAAAGGTTATCCTTAAGTACAAGCTTGTCAAAAAAGAAAGACTTGACAAGTAAACAAAAACACGATTGTTTAAGCATTTCATATAAATAAATCCCAATTTACAGTTCATATTTATTCATCTCATATATACATTATTTAAACTGCAAATTAATAAACTACTAGATTAAAATAATCTTCTTACTATCTACTTCCAGATTCATAATGCTTTTTCTCCACAGAAACACCCGAAAACACAATTTCAACTGTAATCCAGTAAACTAATACAAGTGCAGAACTCAGACGTGAGTTTCCGACAATGACTGGGTTTCGACTGAACAATGTGGGGTGAAGCATGCACGTGGATGACCTTGGTGATTATTAAGGTTGAAAATTCAGGGGCCCTCGCAGGTTAATAACTTTACGTTTTAGGCTTTTTACCGGTTTTTTAACGTATTTACTCCTCTGTGCGACGCCTCAGTAGGGAGTTGAATGCCCCTCGCAATACAGTGTGGAACATTATACGTTTCAGTCCACGAAAACGTCCTTATCACGTCTGCTTGATTTAGGGAAACGTAACACAGAATCAACATTATTTTTACGGTTTAAATGTTTAGTTGTACATTCGTTTCACAACTGAAAGATGGAGTATATGTTTTCACCTAGATGGCGGTCATGTAGAAAGGCAGTAGAGTATGTGTAAATTTCACAACATTGATTTTATCAATCATTGCCTACCTTTATTCAAAAGGATAGTGACTTAAGACACGCCCTGTACAAGAAATTATTAATGGCGGGATTACGATTAACGTTCGTTGGCGTTGCGTTGTGTTACGTTTGAGTTCGTCAATATGTTTATGGCGGGATACAATCAACGTTCGTTGACGTTGCTTTACGTTGTGTTGAGAGAGTAAGCTACAACGCACAATTTGAGTAGGTGTATCATGATCAACGTTTATTGACGTTTACGTTAAAAAGAAACATGGTAAATAAACACATTATGGCAGTACTTACATTGCAAAATGTTTCCTATTTCTTTCGAAATAGCTTTCTTTTTCCCTTATTTTTATATTCTGGATGATTTTTTGTTGTATATAAATTGTTGCGATCGCACAAACTCAATAAGAGCATCGTCTCTCATGTTGATATAATTATTAAAATATTGTAATTTATTAGCTCCAATAAGGTCAACAAGAATCAGCTAGAAATAAATCAAATGCGGGAACCGTCGATGCCACGTGATTTCAACGATTTAACGTTACGTTTGCGTTTGTTGAAGCTAGAACTTGCCAATGTACAACGATCGCCATCATGTGGCGTACCCTGCAAACGTTCATCATAATATGATACATGGAATATGTATCTGATAAACATGAACGAACTCAAACGTAACGCAACGCAATGTCAATGAACGTTGATCGTAATTCCGCCGTTATCAAATATACCTTTCACGTATCATATTATGATGTACGTTTGCAGGGTACGCCGCATGATGGCGTTCGTTGAACATTAGTAAGATCAAGCTTCAACAAACGCAAACGTGACGTCAGTATGTTCAAATCACGTGACATTGCATTTCATTTGTTTCTAGCTGATTGTTGTTGACCTTACTGGAGCCAATAAATTACAATATTTTGAAATTTTAATAATTATATCAACATGAGAGACGATGTGCTTATTGAGTTTGTGCGATCGCACCCAGAATATAAAAATAAGGGACAAAAAGGAAGTTATTTGGAAAGAAATATGAAACATTTTAGAATGTAAGTACTGCCATAATATGTATATTTACCATATTTCGACTTAACATATTTCCTTTCTTTAAATACAGTACATAAAAATGCAAATAAATCAGTGTAAGTTCATCAATCTGACAACAGAGCGAGCTAGCAGCCATAAACGTCAATGAACGTACTCAAATTGTGCGTTGTAGCTTGACCTCTCAACTTAATGCAACGCAACGCAACGTAAACGAACGTTGATCGTAATCCCGCGAAAACATGAACGAACTCAAACGTGACGCAACGTCAACGAACGTTGATGTAATCCCGCCAAAAACATGAACTCAAACGTAACGCAACGTCAAGGAACATTGATCGTAATCCAAGATATTAGCTCAGGATAAGAATGTATGGAAAGCTTATGTCCCCGCAGTCGTGAACTTCTTATCTCGGTAGCGCAAATAAGTTAGCTACTAACGCTGTAGAGCTCAACAAGTCTGCGATCGATTCGAGGGAGGAACACACACACACACACACACATTGTCCTTGAGTCACGTGGGTCGCTCTTCTTTAAAACGTAGGACAGAATAAACACCTGGTGTTGTTTGTTGTAAGAATCTCATCAGTTTGCGGTCATGACGTCACTAACTGCGGACGATCGATGTTGGCGCAGCGTGAGGGGTGTACAAAAAATTATAATATCTTTATATCATTATGCAATTTTACAGTTTCTATTTGTTTACATTTCTTGTAAGGGTTTTTTTCTTTATTCTTCAACGTTCCACCACTTTCAGTTAACCATTGCTAAGTTTCCGAACTTGCGCAGCTCTACTTTCAACACATTCTGTGCACCATCGTGTTTCCTTGCTCTACTCACCAACAAAGAGAAAAATTCCAATACATTCACTGTAGATGGTGTGGAAGAAAAAGTACTAGATTATTAAAGAGCAAAAAGAAGGATTATTTGAGAGAAAAGAAATGAATACAAAATTGGGAACATCAGAGAGTTATATCAGGGAATTAGGGATAGAGAGGAAAGGGTTTCAGGCTAGAACAAACATAATTAGGTTATGAAAATGGGGATATGATTGCAGATTCCACAAGTACATTAAATAATTGTAAAAGTTATTTCAATCAGCTATTAAATGTGCATGCAGAACATAATATTGCCTTGCAGTTAAAAACGCAGATAATGTTTGACATGGCCTTTGTACATCACATGCTTCTCTGTAAGAAATGTAACTCTTGCAGCACGGAGATTTTCTATAAACACTGTCTTATAGTTAAAAACGGCAGAGCTAACTGCTTCCAATTTTTTATTGGTAACACTAAAAATCGACAATAGATACTAAAAACAAAAAAAGAAAATGGTAAACAACTGTTTGACTCAGCCTATCTTTATATACTAGTAGTCGCCCAGCGGTCGAAATTCGACCACAATTCATAAAATGTTTAAGTATGTCACAAATACGTCATTCTGCGTTAATTTTCGTTTTATTTTAAAAATACGAACAATAGGAAATATGTGGTATAAGTTGGCTAAGCCATATTTAAAAAACAATAACGCGTCATTTGACATTTTGTATACTATTTATACTATTTAAATTTGCATTTGGCCTATTATTATGTGTACGGGAATATATATCCCTTCTTTGTCTCTCACTCCGACCCGTCAATGATCTATGTCGAGGCATAATGGAAGTAGGTGCGAATATCTAAATATTAAAAATATGTAATGAAATTACTGAAACTCAGATTAGACAGGGTTTAATTTAAATTTAAACAATAAAATGTACTCACTTTTTTAAACCATTAATAATAAATTCGCGAGAGTAAGCCAATTCACATTGTTGCTACACAATTTTCTTTTTGCAACAATACACTTTCAGTATGAACATAAATGAATGAGTAATACACATAAATTCCTTAAAAACAGTTTATTTAATTTTGTTTAATTTAATTTATTTCTTCTTCCTTCCAAGTATTAGGCCGAGGCCTGTTACGATCCTATAGAAAATTTTCCCTTATGGGAAATTCTCGTATAAGACTTGAAAGCATAATTATGCTTTTACTATTATAATAGTAGTCCCTTCGATTGGTTGCTGGCCAAAGGAAGGTAAGACCAGTGATGGGGCTGCCATCTTATAGCCTCTGGTCAGGCTTTTCTGTAGAAGAAAAGAAAATAAAGGAAAGAAGAAATGGAAGAAAGGAAGGACTCCCTAGCCCTCGGATGCCCTAATAGCGTCGGGGTCGAAAAAAAACAAGAGGTAACCAAGAGAGGTTAGATAGTAAAGTTAAAAGAGTGCAAAACACAAGTAAGTGGAAGAAATGTTTTGCACAGCTTGGGCACCTTGTGGTCGCCATCCACATATCCCCTAGATGAGGACCCCTGAGGGCTTAATTTATTTATAACACATATTATACATAAATTGTATTTTTCTGCACTCTTTCTCTATATGAACTTTAATTATGCCAAATATCACACTCCTCAGTGCGCGCAATGTGCTTAAAAAGGGTACAAAGTTTTTTCTTCACGTATTAATATATAGATATAATTCCTCCGTACGTGTGTTTGTCACTGAACTCCTAAACGACTGGACTGGTTTGATAAACTTCTTTGTGTATGTGTTTGATTGGCTCCCTGGATGGTTTATATTCAAAATTGGACGGTCTAAAACCATTAGGTTTAGTAGTTCATTTTAAGTGAAAATTTAAAACTCGCTCTAGCAGTCACAATTTTCGATATTTCATAACGAAACTTAGTATATAGTACTAAAATAAACCGAGATAGGTATTAAACAAAAATGAACTAAATCCGACAATTTGAAGTGGAGGTTTACCTGAAATCCGAAATTAAAAAGTGACTAGCAACTGCCACATTTGGTTCGTCTCAACGTATACCATAGAATTTAATATTAACCTTCCATATTTAATTTATTTATGCGTAGCAACGCACGCCGAGTATTAGCTAGTATATAGACAGATACTGTTTTATGAATTTAAGTAGCTTAAAGTTTTCGAATGTTAGTGTGAGACGCTCCAATCTGAACGAATGTGTTCGGGCTCTATCTACTGTGTTATGTTTATATTCTGTTATCTAGTTAACATTTTTGTAGCGCGCAATAACAGTATGTTGACATTTGTATGTTATTGACAGTTCTTGCCATATGTTTGTCTAGCACTTCTGCCAACCTGCTAAAGTAATTGCTTCTCTGGGAAAACTTTTCAACCGCCATAAGACGTCCCATAAGTTACTCACACGTAAAATCTATATACAGAGTGTTTCAGAATAAGTGTCTCTTCTATAATACGTATGTATACAGGGTATTTCAGGATAAGTATTACAGACTTCTAGGGGTGTAGAGGGGACTGTTTGTCCACCTCATCACCCTTTTATATCTCTACTCGCTTCCATTCGCTATCCTCCCACCATAACTTAAACACACGTTCGAGAAAAAATTTAACTCTAGCTGTTTCTCTACATCGAACATCTCACTATTCCTTATCCTACTTTGTTTCAGCTGCCCGACTCTGGAATTTCCTCCCTTGTTATATCAAGGACTGCCCGACTCAAAATCAATTTAAAAAATCTCACTAAATATTTCCTTAAAATATATATATGTATATATATATTTAAACATATTCTAGGTACATTTTCATTATTCTTTTATATTTTGCACTTCCTGTATGAAGCCAATTATTTAATAAAAGTATAGATGATTATTATCATCGTCATATGAAAAAAATAATATTAAATATTCGATAGTAGATTATACAGGATGCTCTAAATTTCCCCTTACAAACTTCTAGGACTTGTAGAGGAGGCTCAGTTGATAACATTTAGAATTGGAAACTATGTCCGGAAACTTACAGTTTCCGTGCTACAGCCGTTTGAAAACAAGCATTGCCTGAACGTACGTCACGTGTCTCAACAAGTAATAGCTTCGCGATTCGTCTAAATCGAAAATTCCCCTATCGAGTATTCCAAGACAAGTGTTTTTTTTTTTCAAAAAATGTCTATTGTTTTCGAAATTTTTAAAAGTGCAAAAATTGATTTGTAGGGTGTATCCGGGATTATTAATGCAAGTCATGATTCAGTTTCCATTTTGTTTTTTTTTTTTTTTTGGTTATTAATGAATTGAATTATAAAACAAGTCATGTACTGTGTCACGCTTCATAATAAATTACTTGTAATAATGGTCGCGTTTAAAACTTGTTTACAAACGGCTGTAGCATGGAAAAGGCAAGTTTCCGGACATGGTTTCCAATTCTAAATATTATTAACTCAGTCCCCTCTACAAGTCCTAGAAGTTTTAAGGGAAATTTTAGAGCACCCTGTACAAGATATAAGCAATTAAATTGGTATGGGCACGTATGATGAATGCAAAAAGAAAGGTTACCCAGAAAAAACATTGTCCACCTGGAAGAAGAAAGATAGGAAAACCTCTAAACGCGTGGATGCAAGAAATAAGAACTGGAATGAGAACAAAAGGACTGGAGGACATGGAGTGGATGGACAGAGACGAGTGGAGAAGGAAAATAAAAAAATTAGGCACATATAGAAGTGTAAACATAGAAAATCTGTATATAAATAAATTATTATTATTATTATTATTATTATTATTATTATTATTATTATTATTATTATTATTATTATTATTATTATTATTATTATTATTATTATTATTATTATTATTATTATTATTATTATTATTATTATTATTAACAGTAGTAATATAATAAATTTAACACGAAACGCAAATTAAGACATGTACCTTACACGAAGTAATGATCATCCCAAAGTTAGAACAAATATAAATTTAGATTTATTTTAAATAATTCTAACGTCCGGTGATTTCCTGTAGTAGGGAATTCCAGTTGCGAGAAGTGGTGATAGTATATGACGTGGAGTGATGTGATGTCCTATGTTGTGATATATTAAGCAAGAGACTATGTTGTGATCGTGTGTTTAAATTATCATGTAGAGTAGATACTGAAAACTTCATTCATTTTGAGAATTTTCCTCATCATTGAGGGTTTTCTCCAACCAATTTTAGTAATTAACATGAATTTAAATAAATATAAATGACTACGGACTTACAGACTATCAGTTTCCAACAAACATTCACAATTTTCCCTTAATTAAAATTCTCCATCGTTCTGTCCTCTGTGTCTTCATCTGTTACACCAAATTTCCACATTGAATTTTGAATGTTGTTCTTCCAGGTTGTTCTTGGTCTATGTTGGACTATGTTGTGATCGTGTGTTTAAATTATCATGTAGAGTAGATACTGAAAACTTCATTCATTTTGAGAATTTTCCTCATCATTGAGGGTTTTCTCCAACCAATTTTAGTAATTAACATGAATTTAAATAAATATAAATGACTACGGACTTACAGACTATCAGTTTCCAACAAACATTCACAATTTTCCCTTAATTAAAATTCTCCATCGTTCTGTCCTCTGTGTCTTCATCTGTTACACCAAATTTCCACATTGAATTTTGAATGTTGTTCTTCCAGGTTGTTCTTGGTCTTCCTTTTCTGTTCCTTCTTTCAATTTTCCATGCATAGACGGCCTTTGGTACTCTTCCATCCTGCATTCTTCTTACGTGTCCATAATATATTAGCCTTCTGTGTTCAATCTCATCCATTTTATGTCTTTCTGCATTCATCCATTTTCTAATTTCTGTACTTCTAATTTTTTCCAGTCTAGATTTTCTGGCAGCTCTTCTCCAAAAATCCACTTCAACTGAAGTTATTCTGTTGACATGTTGTTGTGTCATTGTCCAGACTTCCGATCCATATAACATTATACTTTCTAGGATGGATTTATAAATTAGCTGTTTTGTTCTGTTAATGACGTTTTTACCCCATAGTATAGAGTTTAACATTCCTATGGTTTTTCTCCCATTACTAATCCTTTTTGCTATTTCTTTATTTGATGTTCCATCATTCTCTATAATTGATCCAAAATAACAGAAATTATCGTTCTTCTTTATCTTAACCCCATCAAAATAAAATTCATGTGGGTCATTTTTTTAAATACTCTGCTTTTTTTGTTGATTTTCAAACCCCATTTCTGATATGTTGTTGACAACTGATTACACATATTATTTGCATCTTCTCCATCCTGGTTATAATTATCTGATCGTCTCGGTAAGTGATGTAGATATCTTCTTTCTGTTAAATCTAGTCCCATTTTTTGACACTTACGTGATCATTCTACTAAACAAATGTGTGTGTGTGTGTGTGTGTGTATATATATATATATATATATATATATATATATATATATATTTAAACAGTGTTGGTGACATCGCAAACGATACTGGAAACGAGAGGCTAAATAATTGGGAGTCGAGGTACATAGGATCTTAAATAAGAAACTAGACTATGTAATTTTCTTTTGTTTTTAAGATGGAGCCATGACAATTCGTAGAAAAATGTAGAAATATTGGTGGAAATGAAATTTGTGACCGTAAATAACAAACATATTTTACACAAATGTTTTTTTTTCAGTGTGTTGGTATCACTGTGTTCATTTTCCCATCAAGCAATCTTGTTTGCCTCCATTAATAGAAAAACGATAATTCATCCTGACGTAGTTTGTTTTCCATTATACCCATAGCACAAAGCACACACTCGCACATATTTCATCAACCAATCAACACAACCCCATATATTATGTAAACACTCAGATTTATCTATTACTAGCACAGGGTGTTCACTAAACTCAAATATAGGGTGTCTGCGAAGTACTCACATATTATACAGATTACAAAAGAAATGATAAGGCTGTTCTTTGCAACCTATTACGTGGCATTTTTAATTCCTTCATTAACTGCTGTCAAATTTTTATTCTAATATTTCATTTTTGAAATTACTATTTCCACCACTTAAAATTAGTTTTACATGTTTTCTAACGATTATTTCAATATATTTTTCCATGATATTTAACTACATACGTAGCATGAAGCCGTGACAGCCATACTGGATTTAACGAATATTCTATGCAACTACAAAGAGTGTTCCAGTGCAGCCAACATAGGGAATGTACTAATTAACTGTACACATATACTTCAGAATTTCAGAACTTGCTATTTATTTTGGGCGTTGCATTCTTTCACAGGCTACAGTATTTAATTACGTTAGGTTAGCTTTTAGGTTGGTATTTCACAGGTTAGAGTACTGAAATTGCGTTAGGTTAGCTTTTAGGTTGATTTTTCACATGTTACAGTACTTAAATTACATTAGGTTGGCTTTCAGGTTGGTCTTTCACAAGTTAGAGTGCTTAGGTTAGTTTTAGGTTGGTCTTTAACAGGTTAGGGTGCTTAAATTGCGTAAGATTAGCTTTTAGGTTGGTCTTTCACAGATTAGAGTGCTTAAATTGCGTTAGATTAGCATTTAGGTTGGTCTTCACAGGTAAGAGCACTTAAATTTCATTAGGTTGCCATTTAGGTTGGTCTTTCACATGTTAGAGTGCTTAAATTGCGTTAGGTTGCTTTTAGATTGGTCTTTCACAGGTTAGAGTACTTAAATTGCGTTAGTTTAGCATTTAGGTTGGTCTTTCACAGAGAGTACTTAAATTGCGTTAGGTTGCTTTCAGATTGGTCTTTCACAGGTAAGAGTACTTAAATTGCGTTAGGTTAGCATTCAGGTTGGTCTTTCACAGAGAGTACTTAAATTGCGTTAGGTTGCTTTCAGATTGGTCTTTCACAGGTAAGAGTACTTAAATTGCGTTAGGTTAGCTTTCAGGTTGGTCTTCCACAGGTTAGAGTGCTTAGGTTAGCTTTAGGTTGGTGTTTCACAGGTAAGGGTATTTAAATTGTGTTAGGTTAGCTTTTAGGTTGGTACATCACAGATGAGAGTAATTAAATTGCGTTAGGTTAGCTTTCAGGTTGGTCTTTCACAGATTAGAGTGCTTGCTTAAATTGCGTTAGGTTAGCTTTCAGGTTGGTCTTTCACAGATTAGAGTACTTGCTTAAATTGCGTTAGGTTAGCTTTCAGGTTGGTCTTTCACAGGTTAGAGTGCTTAGGTTAGCTTTAGATTGGTCTTTCACCGGTTAGAGTACTCAAATTGCATTAGATTAGCATGTAAGTTGGTCTTTCACAGGTAAGAGTACTTAAATTGTGTTAGGTTAGCTTTTAGGTTGGTCTTTCACAGATTTTAGAGTGCTTAAATTGCGTTAGGTTAGCTTTTAGGTTGGTCTTTCACAGGTAAGAGTACTTAAATTGCGTTAGGTTAGCATTTAAGTTGGTCTTTCACAGGTTAGATTGCTAAAATTGCGTTAGGTTGCTTTTAGGTTGGTCTTTCACAGGTTAGAGTACTTAAATTGCGTTAGTTAAAACATTTAGGTTGGTCTTTCACAGGTTAGAGTACTTACATTGTGTTGGATTAGCACTTAGGTTGGTCTTTCACATGTTAGAGTGCTTAAAATGCGTTATGTTAGCTTTAGGTTGGCCTTTCACAGGTTAGAGTATTTAAATTGCATTAGGTTAGCTTTTAGCTTGGCCTTTCACGGGTTAGAGTACTCAAATTGCGTTAAATTAGCATTTAAGTTGGTCTTGCACAGGTTAAAGTACTTAAGTTGCGTTAGGTTAGCTTTTATGTTCGTTAAATACCATGTATATGTTGGCTGCATCCCGTGATTCCATAGTAAACTGCCTCACGTTTGTTGACGTATACGCATGGTGTATGAATAGAACATAGAAAAATTCCTCGCATCACATGTATATAATTCCCAATAATAATAATAATAATAATAATAAGAGACCCTAAAGAGAATAATACTTGCCGTCAATCATTGATGATTCTCTTAAATTAGAAATTCAGTTAATAAATGTATTTGTCAAGATTCGGGGCACGCCGTAGCGTAGTGGTTAAGGCACTGAAGTACAAGCCGGAGGGTCGAGGGTTCAAGTCCCGTTGGGTTCAGAATTTCTAAACTGACCCAAACCCTCTGGCGGCACTGTGGCCCTGGGGTCGACTCAGCCTCTAACGGAAATGAGTACCAGACACTTGTTCTGGGGGTAAAGGCGGCCGTCACGCAGGGCTGACAACCCGGCTGACATAAAGTGCCGATTGTCTAGAAAAAGTGGGAGCCTTAACCTCCTACTACCCCAAGGGCCTCCGGGCCTGTTGTGGGATCACTTTACTTTTTACTTTATTTGTCAAGATTCTCTCAATAGCATCATCATCATCATCATCCATCACGAATTAGACATTTATAGATCTGTTTCGGTTTGATCTAGCTGTATTTAAAGAGGTCTTCCTGCTCGACGATGTCCTTTGGGTTTATATTGCATCATCATTTTTACTGTTCTTGAATTATCCATTTTTTCACATGGTCCAGCCAGTTTAATTTATATCTTTTTAGTTTTTCTTCTACTGATTCTACTTCTAATTGTTCTAAAATGTCTTCATTTAGTTCGATCTAAAAGAGTGTATCCTGCTGTAATATTAAAGTATAGTTATTTTATTACAGTATAGTTATTTAGGTTGGCAACCCCGAAATGTAGGAAGTTGAACTTTCAATCATGGTTGCCATTGCTGTAAGTACGACAAAACGGACTATCGCGAAAAAAAAGTATTTTATTCTGCTCTGCATTTCAATTCACATGTTTTATGATGCCGTATGTTTTGCACTGGATGGTATTCTAATGTGAATATTTCTAAACACATAATTACAAACTGGTATTTCTCTCCGTTCCCAGCATGCAATGTGAGCCCGTGTTACTGAATTTAATAGCTTCCGCATTACATAAACATATAAAACCACCCGGCCACTATGTTGTTTTCAATAAAATTATCACATATAAGAGTAACAGGCTCACCCCTGTATTCACATGCTATTGTGCGACAGATGGACTTTTGTCATTCCTTTAAAAATATTATAACTGAACATTTTATTTAAGTAAAATTATGTTGCCTAATATTATGTCTCCTTCATTTCAGGCCTTATCATGGCTACGTCTAAATGACAGAAGAACTTTACATTCATATACCTTACTATCCCAAATCCTGCACGCATATTTACCAAGTTATTTATCAACGCGTTTTTTTTAATTATCGGCTCATCACAATTTAGGAACAAGGTCACAAGACTCTTCTTTAGTTTTGATACCACAGCACAGGACATGTATACTCTGAATCTTATACATATATATGACTAGAGCATAGAACTCACTTCCCATCACTATCATTACGGTATTTAAATACAATTTAACTAATACACACAATGAAAACATTAACTGCATAACAACTAGATTCAGCATTTTGTATATATCTATAAATATTCATCTAGGAAGCTTTCCTTACTTAATTTTATTTTATTTCATGTTTTGTTACTGTTAGCTAGTATTATATCACATCCCCATTGTCTTATTGTCTTTTGTTTAGTCTACATTTTAATAATATTTTTAAATTGTAATAAGTATGTAATTTTTGTACAATTTTACTATTCGCTGATTGAGTGGAAGAGAAGGCCTTATGGCCTTAACTCTGCAAGCTAAAATAAAGCATTATTATTATTAATACTATCATCATCATTACCATTATTATGATTATGATTATGATTATCATTATCATCGTCATTATTATTATTATTATTATTATTATTATCATCATCATCATTATTATAATCGTCGTCATTATTATTATTATTATCGTCGTCATCATCATCATCATTATTATTATTATTATTATTATTATTATCGTCATCATCATTATTGTTATTATTATTATTATTATTATTATTATTATTATTATTATTATTATTATTATTATTATTATTATTATTATTATTATTATTATTATTATTATTATTATTATTATTATTATTATTATTATTAAAGATCCTTGATTGGAAAACTAATGGAAGAAGTGGAAGAGGCAGACCTAGAGAACGTTGGATAGATGGAATGAGAAGTATGGAAGCTAGAGATTTGAGGGAAGAGGATACATTTAACTTGACTATTTAACTCATGCCCCAAATGGGAGTCAATGACCAATCACGTTTCAATGATTTCTGTTTTACAACCAATCAGAGTCGTGTTTCACCAAATATTTATCAGTGTTATAATTACCATATTAAAGAAAGCTCCTCCTTACAATATTGCGTTCCTTTGGCAATAAATAGTATGATCTGGTTGCAGTGATAAACAAAAGAAGCAGTAGAAGCGTACCTATCGTTTCTCATTTGTAAACATCGCCGTTTACATTAAATATATAAATATTTTAAAATAACTATAGTTAAATAATGATTTGTGAGTAAACAGCTTAATTTTATTCGTTAAATAGTCCTAACAAATGCCACTCTTGATTTCCAAATTCTCTAGATAAATTCACTCCTCACTTCGTGAGTCATGAATTTATCGATAATTTGGAAATCACTCGTGGCATTACTTATGATAAATCCCTGATTTGTTTTCAAAATGCAAGATATTCACATACCATCCACTGGAGCACCATAAGGTTCAAACATTTTTTTTTTAATTTTAGCATACTGTTTTCATCGAGAAACGCCTTCAGCATCATTATATTAATTATATCCAAAACAATTAAAAAGTAAAGGAAGAAAACAAATTACTAGATCAGGATTGGGCTGTGTGAAGAGCTCATGTCCAAGCAGCCATGAACCTCCGGGTTCGACAGTGCCCAGTAGAATGAGATGGAGAATAATATTAACCATGACTTGAGGGATGTAAACTATAAAGAGGTATTTGGAAAAATTAAATCAGTATAGGGATGTATGGAGAGCTCATGTCCCAGGAGCCAGTGAGTTGGTGCTGAAAGTGAATTTTAACAAGGGCGAGGTAAGTGCTATGAGCTTTAATTGAAAGCACAGAGTATAGCCTAGATTAAAACAGGAAGAGAATCTCTGACGATGTTAATAATGCATATGACACCACTTGAACCCTCTGCTCTTGCTTGTTCCTAAGTTCCGACCAACTTTAAGCCCTTATTTCACTATTCTCGCCACTCTCTGTTAATCAAAGGGACTCCTTAATTGCAAACTTGGTGCACATTATCTCCTATTAATTTAACATCTATTGTCCCTAACACTCCAAAAAATTCGATTTATAATAATAACAAAACAAGCAATAAATGTTTTAAACTCTGTTTGGTGGAGCAAAAATATTACAACAAATAGAAAATTACAAATACAGGGTGATTCACAATACGTATTACAGACTTCTAGGGTACTTAGTACACTGCTCAAAAAAATTAGGGGATATTGTAGAATAACCTATTAAGACTATGTTTTTAGGAACAGTATTAGATGCAATCACTTTCTATTACTCCAAGAGAATGTAAACAAGAGTTTGAAGTCATTAGGTAACCTCTGTACCACACCAGATGTCAAAGAGATTCTGATTAGGAATATGGCAAACAAACAAAGCAACATTAACATGGGTGAAAATCTTTCTTTAGTATGGTGTATGGTCTCCTCGAACGGCCAGCACTGCCTCACACCTGTGTGGCATTGATGCAATGAGGTTAGCAATGAGTTCTTGGGGGATACGTGGCCACTCTTCCATAAGAGCAATGTGCAGCTCTGGAACAGTTGTGGGAGGTGCTGGTCTGCCTGCAATACACCTGCCTAATGCATCCCACACATGCTCAATCGGATTTAAGTCCAGGGAGGAAGCTGGCCATTGCATACGCTCGATACCCTCCACTTCCAGCATGTCGTCCACCAAGCCAGCTCTGTGGGGTCGTGCATTATCGTCCATAAAAAGAAAAGAATCACCTTTGGCACCAGCATAAAGCACGACAAAAGGTCGGAGAATCTCATCTCTATACCTTACTGCAGTCAAAGTACCACCTTGGATGACGTAGAGGTCCGTACGTCCACCACTACTGACTTCTGCCCACACCATCAATCTACCGCCACCATATGGGGATCTTTCACGTAAAAAAGTTGGATTGTTTCGTGTCCCTTTTTCCCTCCAGATGAATACACGCCGACTATCACATTCCACGTTGAATCGCGACTCATCAGAAAAAATAACTGATCTCCATTCGGCATGCCTCCACCCACGATGTTCCTCCGCCCAGTTTCTGTTATCTCTACGGTGTTGTGGAGTTAACCTGGTACACACCATGGGCCTACGGGCATATAGACCACTCCCATGCAGTCGATTACGGACAGTTTGAGTTGACACCCTTCGTCCTGTTGCTGTTTGAAGTGTATTTCGCAGTTGAGTTGCATTCTGCTGTCTATTCCGACGGGCTGTTAACAAGAGGTAACGGTCATCCCTTGCTGTTGTTGCCGGCTCTTCTGTGAACAGTATCTGTTCTTTGAAAACGATTCCAAAGTCTGGAAATCACGCTTTGAGACACCCCAATGGCTTGTGCCACCTCTTGTTGTGTCTGTCCAGCTTCCATCCTTCCTATGGCCCTCCAAGTCATTAGGTTCAGGTGAATCACGTTGTTGTCGAGGCATTACTGTCCCTAAGGCAAGTCATTCACTAACTGAAAACTGGACTGGATTTAAAAACAGCAACAAAACATTCACCCCCACACCACCCTTTCACATCAACAGTACAGACACTGCCCTCTGGTGTGGTTACGAGGTTACGTAACAACTTCAAACTCTTGTTTACATTATCTTGGAGTAATAGAAAGTGATTGCATCTAATACTGTTCCAAAAAAACATAGTCTTAATAGGTTATTCTACAATATCCCCTAATTTTTTTTGAGCAGTGTAGATAAAGTTTTGATGAGGAACCCATGTCCGGAAAAGTACCATTTAGATGTAAAATAAGTTTGAAGATCGAAACACAATGGGATGATATCGTTTGCCTTCTGTTTCAGAATAAGTATTACAGACTTCTAGAGGTTGTAGAGGGGGCATAGTAGATAAAGTTTTGATGAAGAACCCACATCCGTAAACGTACCATTTCGATGTAAAATAAGTTTGAAGATCGAAACACAATGCAATGATATCGTTTGCCTTGTGTTTCAGAATAAGTATTACAGACTTCTAGGGGTTGTAGACAGGACTTAGTAGATAAAGTTTTGATAAGGAACCCATGTCGGGAAACGTACCATTTCTATGTGAAATAAGTTTGAAGATCGAAACACAGTGGTCTGATATCGTTTGCCTTGTGTTTCAGAATAATTATTGCAGACTTCTAGGGGTTGTATAAAGGACTTAGTAGATAAAGTTTTGATACGGAACCCATGTCCGGAAACGTACCATTTCTATGTAAAATAAGTTTGAATATCGAAACACAATGGTCTGATATCGTTTGCCTTGTGTTTCAGAATAAGTATTACAGACTTCTAGGGGTTGTACTACACCTGTCTAGTAGGAGGAAGATCTTCTTGCACGAATTATGGCAGCAGCATAAATTATTGAGCACACACCATGGAACCACTTGTAAATCGATCGGTGTAAAAGTTATCCATAAATGGTGCTGCAGATGGAGCGCACCATCTTCTAAGGATATGGCAGCATATAGTTTATTTGGAAAGAGACTATAAATTAAGTTCGTAATCTCAAAAGTAATCTAAATAATTGTTTTGTGATGTTAAGCAGTATTGTCATTACTTATCGAATGCCCTGTTTTTTCGCTCTGCCTCAAAAATTTTTTTTTTGCAACTTACATATTTCGCACCTGTATAGTCTGGTACTTACAAAAATCAGCGTGTCTCGTTCTTTAAATAACGAATCCATACTCACCTGAAAAAGAAAAACATACTGTAAAATAATATATCCATGGCTGCAGTAGATGGAATTTTATGATGCAGAAGACTATTGTCTTCCGACGAGTTTAGCGCTCAAAGAAATGTATTGTGGGGATCGATACTGGATGACAACATCAGTCAGGAAGGAAGTGCAAACATATTGAAAAAATCCGCCCTATTTACGGAAGACACAGTCACAGAAAACCGCAAACTGAAAACTATGTATTTGTGAATGAATAATATTTCCCTTCGACTCGGCTGTAGGAACAAAAGAAACTACCGGCAAGAGTAGTAAACCGAATGGCAAGAATACCCTATCTCCCAGCGCGGAACTCGTCGGAGGAGGACAGTACATAACTGTGAATTAGATTAACTTTATGGGAAACCAGATATAATAAAAACAGTATGTTTTGTTGACTGCGGTGGGCAGGGCATGTGTCACGATTGAGGAATGAAATAGGGACAAGAAAACTGCTTATAGAAAAATCCAGAAGGAAAACGGTTAGTGGGTAGAACAAGAATGAGGTGGGAGAATAACATTAATCATGATTTAAAGGAACTAGATTATACAGTGGATGACTGTAAAACATTAGCTCAGGATAGTACCAGTGAGTTAGTTATAAAAAAAAGGAGGGAGAAGTAATATAAGAAAAAGTGGAGAGAGAGGGAGGGGGAGAGAGAGAGAGAGAGAGAGAGAGAGATATATAATGTTAACATGTATATGTGTGTATATACCCACGTGGGGGACACTGTTGCTCCCTAGAGAGAGTTCCTTAATCATGCTGATTCAGTTACAGTTATTTGCCTACAGATTTCAACGAATGACATGTGGTTAGCACATCGCCTCAGCGAGACATCTAGTAGACAACTAAGATATTACTTGGATGGATAAAGGTTGATTAAATTTTGCACATATGCCCTTTTATTCAAGCTTGCGGTTCTTTTACGAGCCTGAAAATCTTCAGACTCGAGACACTGGGCTTAAAGTCCCTCCCGGAGGAACCAATATTACAGGTTATTATTTTTTTTTAGTAAACCACTCAGTAAAATCATTATTTAAAAACGCAATTATTAAACACATATTTGCCAAATGTGTAGTTGGAAGGAATCTGTTCATTATTTGATATATTCAATGAATTTGTTGGAGAATCAGTCACTTCAAAATAATACTCTGACCTGTTAAAAAATATATTAAGAAGGAGGATCTTTCTTTATCACAAAATCAGGAGGTGGTAAAGAGAACTGGATAAAGAGCGAGGTGAAACACGACTGCCTTTGGTTGTAAAACAAAATTCATTGAAACAAATGATTGGTCATTGACTCCCATTTGAGCATGAGTTAAGTAGTCTTTGTAAATATGATCAAATAGTTACGTACGCAAGAAGGGAAATAAGTAATACATTACTAGAACGTCGAGAACGTGTTTGAGTCCGAGCTTTAGCGAGTGCTAGCAAGTAAGTTCGAGACTTGTAATGTACTTACTTCCCGAATTGCGTATATAATTTTGTTCACTCCTATACTAATAATTATGTTTAATTTTTATATTTCATGTGAATTTATATCTTGGTTTAAAGAGTTCAATTGTTTGATAGCAAGAGAATGTTGATAAAACAACTGCAATTGTTTATTGTTGTCTAAATTAGTGGCAGACATTTTAAATAACAGTTTTCAGGCTGCATATTAATTACAGATATGATTAATTGTGCTGTAGAGGAAGCGGCGAATGCTGCGGTTCATTTTCTACTACCAGCAAAGTCGAAAAATATATATGAAAAAGCATACAGAATATTTAAGGACTGGTGTAAATAAAAAAAAACTCTAATATATTGAAATAAATAAGCAAAATACTAATGAAAATCAACCAAATTTTGTGACTAATGTTAATAATTGTAACAACTGTTCAATCATTATAAATTTGAATTATCAAAATGACAAATAAGTGTGATACAATAAAATCGTATTGTATTATTCAATAAAATTAAGTATGTAACACAACAGACTGCGATGGGCAGGACATGTTGCACGTATGGGGAATGAAAGACGTTCATGGAAGCTTCTTGTAGGAAAGCCAGAGGGAAAAAGCCCAGTTGGTAGACCAAGAATGAGGTGGGAGAATAACATTAACTATGATTTGAGGGAAGTATATTATACAGGGAATGATTGGAAAGCATTAGCTCAGGATAGGGATGTATGGAGAGCTTATGTCCGGGCGGCCATGAACCTACGGGTTCGATAGTGTCAGTGAGTAAGTAAGTAAGTAAGTATGTAACATTTTTACATTATTAATTAAGTCAATTACTTTTCTTCCCTAGGGAAGTAACTTGAGCTATTACATGTCGTTGTCAATGGATACCAAGACCTCTCTGGTAAATTCAACTTACTTCCCTAAAAACAGAATGATAATTAGGCGATTATTAGTGTAGGAGTGAATAAAATATCCAAAAACAAAACATACAACATACCAAAATATCGACAAAAAAGGAAGCTATGTGCAGAAAGAATGGAAAAAGATCGGAAAAAAGTAAATCCAATGGAAGCAGGGATGGTGAAGTCATGAGGTTGGTACAAGACACTTCAGGAACGAGAATTCCTCCATAAAACATATATCTCTTCACTTGATCACATCCAGGAAAAAAGATAGACCTATTGCATGTATAAAAAATACATGGCTTTGAAAATACGAGCATACGTGCTGCACAACCCAAGCTAGCTTCCTTTATAACCAATCCATGTTCAATCTATTGACCCATCTCCACGCGACCCACAACTTAAAATATTAGATTCTAATCACTTGCGGTTGTCTGCGGCGGACTACTGCTTATACTGCTTGCCTCTGGTTCCGAGGGTCGCGGGTTCAAACCCAGCCGGAGTCGACGGATTCTTTTAGGTTGAAAAAATCCAAGGAGCAAGTCCCCCGGGAGAGACTTCAAGCCATGGGTCCCGAATCTGAAGATTTTTCAGGCTCTTGAAAGATCCTTAAGCCTAAATAAAAGTGTTCTAAGCAAAATTTACCGATCTCAACATCCCAGTAATACCTTAGTTGCCTGCTAGATGTCTTATGAGTCGGTATGTTGACAGCATACCATTCATAACATCTATGGGCAAATAAGGTAACTAGAAATTAACTTGGTCTAGTAACTCCTTATAAAGGAGAGGCTCAACAATGGGCTATGCCATTATACTACAAAATTTAAAATAAATTATATATATATATATATTTCTATTAAGCAGGTTTTACAATATTTCACATCTTCCTGCGTCCAATTAATCTGTCATTCTCCTCAACATATATCTGTCATTCCAATCTCCATCGTCCAAATCCTTTTCATCCTCATGCTCCTCATGATTTTTTAAAATCCAAAATATAGAAAATTTTCAAAAAATAAATAAATAAAATCCAAAATATAGTTGGTTTTAAAAAGTTCAGAATTAGAAGATTTTCAAAATAAATCCAATTAAAAATTCAGAAATTATGAAAATATCAAGAAAAAATAATAATATTTTGATATTTAAATATATATTGTCCCACGCTGTAGCCGAGCGGTTAAGGTAGGAAGCCTTGGCGCAGAGCTACGGGACTTGCGCTGGTTTGAGTCTCCATGGGGGAAGAAATTTTCTCATGGTATTTCGGCCAGTATGGGACCGGTGCCCACCCAGCATCGTGAGGCAATTGGGTAGCTACAATAAGTAGCGGCTCCAGGTTGAGGAACCAGCTATAACGGCTGGGGGACTCGACATGCTAACCACATGTCACCCCTACACTGGCTGTTGATCATCTACCTCTGTGATTGACACATGTGGATGTGAAGGGCCAGCAGCCGGCTGGTAAAAGGGCAACCGCTGAAAAGTGGAAAGACCCTCAATCGGAAATATATATTTCATTCCACGGTAATTCTGCCCGAGGGCAGGTCTTTCACTGCAATCTTAGCATTTTCATGCTATGCTTTGCAGCTTTACTAGGGAATTATAGGTATGGTAGCTTCCCGTTGCTTTCCACACTGGTGAAGGATGATAATGATAAGGATGATGTCGGATGATTTTCGGGGACCGTTAGGCCCTACGCTTCCTATCGTTTATCTTAGAGGTGAGGAAAAACCCCAAAAAACCTCACCCAGGAGCCTGTCCCCACCGGGAATCGAACCCGGCCCCGCTGCGTGACAAGGCAGCACACTATATATATAAAGATAATAATTGTTAACGACATAGTTTTCAGTGTGGTCCGCCACATTCAAATAACCGACTCGATAAATTAGTGTTTTACCAATTTGAAGAATAAAAATTAGTTGGCCAGCTTCTCATCCCAAATACCCCACTGTGCGTCTGTCTGGTGTTGTAGTGGTTGCACCGTTCGACTCTGGTTCCAACGCAGTTGACGAATAAATGTGGTGATGTTTATCAGTGTGAATTATTATGAATTATTAATATAGCGACACGACCCCACGTAGACTACAAATTAATATGTTCTGTCAGCCAGGTGCCTGATAGCAATGTAAACAATGTCTTTGTACATATCGGGAATTCCCTTATTACTTGCTCAACACTTAATTAAAAATCGCACCCATTATAGTGTATATTATTGAGGTTTTAAGAATCCATTTTTTTTTAATTTCAATAAAACTCTAAAATTTTGCCAATTTTTCAAATATATCAAAATTTTATGACGTAATTCCCTGCCTCGTTGTGCAGGGAATTTCCCGTGATCATATGTTTTATCTGTAAACTTGGGAAGCGTTCATTTACATATTCATCGTTGTTATTGGTTATTATGAAGCACTGTTTTGATAGTGATACCAGCTGCATTTCAAGTGATATGGTTATTGATGCTGATTGGTTCAAAAAGAGGGGAAGAGGGGAAGATAGTTCTGAGTAGAGAGAGAGATATATACAGTCAAGGAAATATCCTTTTAGTTCGCTATCAAGCTATCGCTAAGGCACTGGCATTTATTTAACAATATTCACTTCTTGCTCATTTTTAGCGAATTGTATGCATTGTTCGATTTTTCGCAATGAATCACGGTATATGCCACTGAAATAAAACAATAAATGTATCCTCAAGAAATCAGTCAAATTCGACTATTAAATGTAAGGGTTTACCTGTAGCGAGAATTAAAAAATCTTTCTAGCGTCCATTTTTTTCGCAACGAAACCCAGTAGACCTATATGCCATTGAAATAGATCAATAAATGGTTCTTCAAAAAATTAGTGAAATGTGAAAATAAAAAAATAGGGGTTTACCTGAAGCGAGAATTTTAAAAATAGCTCTAGCGTCCGCATTTTTCGATTTTTTTGCGAAGATGCCTGGTATATGCCACTGAAATAAAACAATAAATGTATCCTCAGAAAAATCAGTGAAATGCACACAATAATAGTAAAGCGAAAATTTAAAAAATAGCCCTAGCATCCACATTTTTCGATTTTCGCAACGAAGCCCAGTATATGCCATTTAAATAAAACAATAAATGTACCCTCAAAAATCAATTAAATTCGACTATTAGAAGTAAGGATTTATCGGAAGCGAGAAAATAGCTCTAGCGTCCACGTTATTCGATTTTTCGCAACAAAACCCGGTATATGCCACTGATATAAAACAATAAATGTATCCTCAAAAAATGAGTGAAATACAACTATTTTAAGTAGGAGTTTATTTGAAGCGAGAATTTTAAGAATCGCTCTAGCATCCACATTTTTTGAGTTCTCGCAACTAAACCCTGTATATCCATTTGAAATACAACAGTAAATGTATCCTCAAAACATCAGTGAAATTCGACCATTAGAAGTAGGGTTTACCTGAAGCGATAATTTAAAAATGGCTCTAGCATCCACATTTTTCTATTTTTCGCAACGAAACCTGATATATGACACTGAAATAAAACAACAAATGTATCCTCAATAAAATCAGTGAAATTGGATCATTAAGAGTGGGAGTTTACCTGAAAAACGTATTTAAAATTATTCAAGCGGACATCTTTTTTTTTTCTTTATCTCATAATATAACTACTTATACAGGATTTTTTAACAAAATAAATTATACTTGCTGACGAATTCGCTTATTTTACGCAGTTGCTGCTGTTTCTTAAATAGCAGTTGATACAGACTTGCGATCCCTTAAAGGTTTGATGCGAGAAACAACAATAAATCCAAGAAAGGGGATTGGATCCACGAAATGGCTGATTCAGTTTCTCCCTTGTCGCAGCTGCACTCGGATTTCAATCCCTTTTTTCTGTTTTCCACGTGCACTTAATATTCTCAAGAACAACAAAACAACTCACTAGAATACAGGATGCGACGTAAGTCAGTTAACCCCTGCACATGGTTACAAGGGAAAAAATCAGATTGGTTAAAACTGGGGTTTGAATACGGGACCTTCAGAATATAATCTCAAACACGACTGCACTAATACATTTTATCCAGTATCCATTTTTTAGAAGTTCTTACTTTAAAGAAAAAAAAGGAGATTACAAGTTCTTAGGAAAATGTTTGGACTAAAGAGAGATGAACAAACAGGTGAATGGAGAAGGCTACTTAACAGTGAACTACATGCTCTTTATAGGAAGCCAGATATAATAAGAACAGTTAAGTTTCGAAGGCTGCGATTGGCAGGACATGTGACACGAATGGGGAATGAAAGACGTGCACGCAAGTTTCTTGTAAGAAAACCAGAGCGAAAACGCCCAGTTGATAGACCAAGAATGAGATGGGAGAATAACATTAAGTATGACTTGAGGCAAGTACATTATACAGGATGTAATTGAAAAACATTAGGTCAGGATATGGATGTATGGAGAGCTTATGAACCTAAGGGTTCGATAGTGCCAGTGAATTAGTTAGTTATAGAAGTTGTATGCTACAGAAAATAATATACACTGCTCAAAAAAATTAGGGGATATTGTAGAATAACCTATTAAGACTATGTTTTTTGGAATAGTATTAGATGCAATCACTTTCTATTACTCCAAGATAATGTAAGTAAGAGTTTGAAGTTGTTACGTAACCTCGGTACCACACCAGAGGGCAGTGTCTGTACTGTTGATGTGAAAGGGTGGTGTGGGGGTGAATGTTTTGTTGCTGTTTTTAAATCCAGTCCAGTTTTCAGTTAGTGAATGACTTGCCTTAGGGACAGTGATGCCTCGACAACGTGATTTACCTGAACCAATGGCTTGGAGGGCCATAGGAAGGATGGAAGCTGGACAGACAAAATAAGAGGTGGCACAAGCCATTGGGGTGTCTCAAAGCGTGATTTCCAGTCTTTGGAATCATTTTCAAAGAACATACTGTTCACAGAAGAGCCGGACAAGGTCGACCAAGGGCAACAACAGCAAGGGATGACCGTTCACCCTCTTGTTAACAGCCCGTCGGAATAGACAGCAGAATGCAAACTCAACTGCGAAATACACTTCAAACAGCAACAGGACGCAGGGTGTCAACTCAAACTGTCCTTAATCGACTGCATGGAAGTGGTCTCTATGCCCGTAGGCCCATGGTGTGTAACAGGTTAACTCCACAACACCGTAGAGATCGCAGAAACTGGGCGGAGGATCATCGTGGGTGGAGGCATGCTGAATGGAGGTCAGTTCTTTTTTCTGATGAGTCGCGATTCAATATGGAATGTGATAGTCGGCGTGTATTCATCTGGAGAGAAAAAGGGACACGAAACAATCCAGCTTTTTTACGTGAAAGATCCCCATATGGTGGCGGTAGATTGATGGTGTAGGCAGGAGTCAGTAGTGGTGGACGTATACGGACCTCTACGTTATCCAAGGTGGTACTTTGACTGCGGTAAAGTATAGAGATGAGATTCGCCGACCTTTTGTTGTGCCTTATGCTGATTCCATAGGTGATTCTTTTCTTTTTATGGACGATAATGCACGACCCCACAGAGCTGGCTTGGTAGACGACATGCTGGAAGTGGAGGGTATCGAGCGTGTGCAATGGCCAGCTTCCTCCCCGGACTTAAATCCGATTGAGCATGTGTGGGATGCATTAGGCAGGTGCATTGCAAGGCAGACTAGCACCTCCCACAACTGTTCCAGAGCTGCACATTGCTCTTATGGAAGGATGGCCACGTATCCCCCAAGAACTCATTGCTAACCTCATTGCATCAATGCCATACAGGTGTGAGGCAGTGCTGGCCGTTCGAGGAGACCATACACCATACTAAAGAAACATTTTCACCCATGTTAATGTTGCTTTGTTTGTTTGCCATATTCCTAATCAGGATCTCTTTGACATCTGGTGTGGTACAGAGGTTACGTAATGACTTCAAACTCTTGTTTACATTCTTTTGGAATAATAGAAAGTGATTGCATCTAATACTGTTCCTAAAAACATAGTCTTAATAGGTTATTCTACAATATCCCCTAATTTTTTTGAGCAGTGAATTTGTATTTTCCGTTAACTGGCTTAGGCTGCATCTTGCATTTTATTACATACTGTCGGGTTTTAGTTATTTACTATCTTTCAAATATTTAGGTTGTCAAATATCTCATCAAAATGAAAAAGATGTGAACAAGAAAATCACCAAATTTACACAAATCTTAGCAAAAATAAATAATACGTTATTTTCCCCCAAATGCTCAAGATTGTCATTTCGACATTCCTGGTGTTCTCTCCTGGCATGACGTTCTTGTAACCCACTTCTGAGGTTGGGGCGCTGCCCCGATGATATGAGAGTTGATGATGATGGTAATGATGCGCCAGGAGAGGCCTTAAACTAAACTTAAGCTAATTAGGTGAATATGATATTGATGATGATGGTCAGGTGGTGTTTCCTGACATTTATCTTACAGGTGAGGAAAAATCCACACCGGTGGATATAAATAATACATTAAAAGCTAAATTAGTACAAAAATCCACAATAATTTGTATATACTCTATGGGCCTATAAAATTATTCTGTACTATATGTCACTGAACTCCACCTGAACGAATGGATATTGATGAAATTTTTGTATGTGTTTGATTGGGTCCCTGGATGGTTTAGATTCACAACTGGACCCTCTAAAACCATTAGCTGTAGAAGTTCACATGAAGTGAAAATTTAAAAGTCGCTCTAACGGTCACAACGGAACTCAGTATATCCTATTAAAATAAACCGAGGTAGGTATTTTCAAAAAATGAGCCAAATCCGACAATTACAAGTGAAGGTTTACCTGAAATCCGAAATTAAAAACTTACTAGCAACCATGTTTGGTTCGTCGCAGCGTATACCATACAATTTAATTAACCTTTAATATCTCATTTATTTAGGCGTAGCAACGCACGCCGAGCATTAGTTAGTATTAAATAATTTAGCATTACCCTCCCTTTTATACGGAAGTGAGATTTGGACATTAAGAAAAAGAGACAGTAGCCGAATCAAAGCAAAGGAAATGAAATTTCTCAGAAGGACAGCAGGATACATTCTTTTAGATGGAAAAAGAATGAAGAAATTTTAGAACAATTAGAAGTAGAATCAGTAGATGGTTCACCGCGTGCTGCGGTTCGATTCCCGGTCGAGACAGGTTCCTGGGTGAGGTTTTTTCTCCTCACCTGTAAGAGAAATGTCAGGAAGCTTAGGGCCCAACGGTCCCCGAAAATCATCCTTACCATTATCATCATCATCCTTCACCGGTGTAGAAAGCAGCGGGATGCTACCACACCTATAATTCCCTAGTAAAGTTGCAAAGCATAGGATGAAAATGCTATGATTGCAGTAAAAGATCTGCCTTCGGACAGAATTACTACGGATGGATGGATGGATCAGTAGAAGAAAAACTCAACAGATATAAATTAAACTGGCTAGATCATGTAAAAAGAATGAATAATTCAAGAATCCCAAAAATGATGATGTAATATAAACCCAAAGGACCAGGAAGACCTCTTACAAGACTGCTAGATGGACCGAAACACGTCTGCAAAGTCCTAATTCGTGACGGATGATGATGAAGATGACTATCCTATAAAAAAATCAAAAAATGTAGCCCAATATTACATTACCACATTCTGTAATATTCACAAATAATATTGCTATATGCAGGGTTTCGTTCCTAAAAAATAAAAATTTCTGGTACTAAAGGATTAACAGACATATACAGAGTATAACAAAATTGGCATTACATGCTATGAGGACGTACAGTGGGGTCCAAGACGGTTACGTTTAATATAGGAACTCATGACCATAAACATACCATTTTCCGCGACACACAAAACACAGAGACACATGGCCGCTCTCCATACATCCCTATCCTGAGCTTAAGTTTTCCAATCATTCTCTATATAATTCACCTCTATCAAATCACGGTTAATGTTATTCTCTCACCTCATTCTTGATAAACTTATTGGACGCGTTACCTTTCCTTTTCCTACAAGAAGTTTCCATACCCCTCTTTATTTCCCCATTTGTGCCATGTGCCCTGCCCGTGCAGTCTTATGAGTCTTAACTATTATTATATCTGGTTATATTGTAAATATGGTGATTTCTGGTACTAAAGGATTAACAGACATATACAGAGTATAACAAAATTGGCATTACATGCTATGAGGACGTACAGTGGGGTCCAAGACGGTTACGTTTAATATAGGAACTCATGACCATAAACATACCATTTTCCGCGACACACAAAACACAGAGACACATGGCCGCTCTCCATGCATCCCTATCCTGAGCTTAAGTTTTCCAATCATTCTCTATATAATTCACCTCTATCAAATCACGGTTAATGTTATTCTCTCGCCTTATTCTTGATAAACTTATTGGACGCGTTACCTTTCCTTTTCCTACAAGAAGCTTCCATACCCCTCTTTATTTCCCCATTTGTGCCATGTGCCCTGCCCATAGCAGTCTTATGAGTCTTACCTATTATTATATCTGGTTACATTGTAAATATGGTGATTTTAGGTCACTTAGAGCTCAATTCTTCACTTCATTTTAAGATATTCCTCACATTTTTTGCGGGAAAAATAAACGTATATATATATATATATATATATATATGAAGACTACAAAGGAAAAACAATCGAAGTCCACTTTTCACAAAAATTGAGTTATAGGTATATTATCATTCCTGGTATAGAGTTCTACTATTTTAAACGTCAATACATGGAAATATCTCTCCTAGTCCACGTAAAAAAAACTCCTGGCGCGAAAGGCCTAGAAGGCCCTTAGCCTACCAGCCGGCTACTGCCTAACCTCCACATGTGAGGTAGATGATCATCCAGCCAGTGTAGGGGTGACATGTGGTCAGCATGTCGGGTCCTCAAGCCGTTATGGATGGTTTTCTCAACCTGGAGCCGCTACTTATTGTAGCTACCCAAATGCCTCACGATGCTGGGTGGACACTGGCCAAAATACCATGAGAAAATGTCTTCCCCCATGGAGACTCGAATCAGCGCAAATCCCGTAGCTCTGCGCCAAGGCTTCCTGCCTTAACCACTCCTCTACGGCGCGGGACCTAGTCCGTATAAAACTGGTTGATAAAGTGTACAATGGAAGATCAATCAAAGTCCCACAGTTGTATGTTAAATCAATCAGAGTCCACCCAGTTATAAATAAGAAATCTTACAGAGTATAACTGATTTTTGTTATAAATGTTTGTAAACCTGAATTGTAATTATTGAAAAGGGACAACAATGTGTTAATTTGTACAAGATGCCCATCCCAGTAACAAGACAGAAATATAACGACTTATAAGAACTGAAAAAGTTCTGCTCTCAAACAGCCCAAGACTTTTTCTCAAATTTAAAGCTTGAAACAATACATTTCTGATGTATTTGCATTGAAACGGTCGCGCATTTTTCTATGCGTGTTTTCTTAATTGTCACTGTTCATTACTATCCCCAATTGTGCAATTTAAAGAAGAAAATGACGTGGACTTTGTTCTTTCATACAAAAATGTGCTGACAGTGTTTCCATTTTTGTTTTAATTGTTAACTATTGTTCACAGAACGACACAATATAATAATAACTTGTTATACAAACAGTGTTTGGATACAATTTCATGTTCATAATACTTTTATTGTAAGAGAGTTTTTAATTTCTGTTTCAAATTTAGTCAAAATGAGAAATATGTGACTTTGATTGTTTTTTTGTAGCCTTCATATATATATATATATATAGTAATTCTGCCCGAAGACTGGTCCTTCACTGCAATCATGGCATTTCCATGCTATGCTTGCAGCTTTTCTAGGGAATTGTAGGTGTGGTAGCTTCCCGTTGCTTTCCACACCGGTAAAGGATGATGATGAAGATGATGATGATGATGATGATGGTGGTGGTGATAATGATAAGGATGATGGTAATGGCCATATGATTTCGGGAATCGTTTGGGCCTTAAAGTTTTCCTGACATTTGTCTTACAGGTGAGGAAAAACCCCGATAGAAACCTCACCCAGAAAAACTGCTCCGACCGGGGATCGAACCCGGACCCGCTGCGTGACAAGGCAGCACGCTACCTCGAGACCACAGCGGTATATATATATATATATATATATATATATATATAACTTATGTAGGTGGTTAAATACAGTGGCATATAGCCCCCTATTTTTTTTTTTTGTATTTATGAAGAAGTCGGCTGCAGTGGCCTGGTGCCTCTGGTCCCGAGGGTCGCGGGTTTCAAACTCGGTCGGGATCGATTTTTCTAGAATGGAAAAATCCAAGGAGCAAGTGCTCCAGGAGGGGCTTCAAACCGTGTCTACCAAGACAGAAGATTTTAAAGTTCATAAAAGATCATTAAGCCTGAATAAAAACGCCTCTAAGCAAAATTTACCGACCTCAAACATCCATGTAATGCCTTAGTTGCCTGTTACATGTCTCATTGATTCGGTGTGTTGACCGCATGCCATCATGATATCTATAGATAAATAAGGTGACTAAATTAACTTGGTCTAATAACTCCTGATAAAGGAGAGCCTATGGCTCAACGTTGGGCTACGCCATTATAGATAGATAGTTAGATACACAAGTTATATAAGACTGGATAGGATAGGTCAGATTAGGTGAGATTATGTGAGGTTAGGTTAAGTTAGGTACAGTTAGGTTAAGTTAGGGTTAAGTTAAGTTAGGTTAGGTTAAGTTGGGTTAAGTTAAGTTGGGTTAGGTGATGTTAGGTTAAGTTAGGTTAGGTTAAGTTAGGTTGGGTTATGTTAGGTTCGGCTATATTAGGTTAGGTTATGTTAGGTTAGGTTGTTAGGTTCGGTTATGTTAGGTTAGGTTCGGTTAATGTTAGGTTAGGTTATATTAAGTAATGTTAGGTTAAGTTAGGTTAGGTAAAGTTAGGTTAGATTAGGTTATCTAAGAGTAAGACTTTTAGTTATAATCTCAACTTAGGTAAGATTAGGTTAGTTTAGGTTTGGTTTGCTTTGGTTCGGTTCGGTTACGTTAGGTTGGGTTAGGTTAAGATAAGTTAGGTTCGTTTAAGTTAAGTTAGGTTAGTTTAGATTATGTTACGTTAGATTAGATTAGAATATATATATGTATATATATATATATATATATATATATATATATATATATATATTTATATTTAGATAGATTTATATATATATATATATCGAGTATACAATAATTATAATTTATAACTATTTACAGCTATCCAAGATAAATTTATATTTTCAGCCATTTGATTGATTATACCTTTAAAATGGATACAAACACGTGAATTATCATTAAAATTGAGCATAAAGCAATCACAATAAGCCACTAACACCTGCAATTCTGCACCCCCTCAATGAGGACAATAAATTCAATTTTCTCTTTAGAATAAGCAGAATGCTGCACAATCGACAATCATCAACGTCATGATATACTAACAATCGTTTCCATGGCAACAACTTTAAATGGGTTTTAATTATCTCAACCTCTCGATGTGTCACATGCAGGCCACTAGATGTCACGACCGGTCTTTACAAACTAAATTGTCAATTTTATTTTTAAAAACCCAACGATCTATTTATTTATTGAGTTCATTCTGTTATAAAATACTTTGAGAGTAATTCTAAAGCAATTAATAACAATAATAACAATCGTTTTCTTTGATTTTACACTTTTAACACTATATTTATAGCCACTAAAAATTATATTTTCCATATTTTTATTTTAAATTTATCACTGAATGATAAAATAATATTTAAAGACAAAAATTTAAGCCCAAACTTGGATTTGAACTCAAAGTCTCTAGTTCTACGCACCTATGTGTTTCTTAGAAACCTCTCTTTTTTTAATTTTCTCTCCGTTTAAATTGAGAATCCCAAGTAGCATAGTGGTTTAGTGTACTGGTGCCTAGAAACAAAGATTTTGACTTCAAACTCCAGTTTAGACGTAATTTTTTCTCTTCAAATATTGATTTGTGCTTCCGAGAAAGTGACAAATTTAAAATAGAAACATTGAAAATAATAATAATAATAATAATAATAATAATAATAATAATAATAATAATAATAATAATGGTGATGGGTGTAATAGGCAAACCTATCAACTAACGTGACGTGGCTTAAAATTGGATGACGTGTTTTGTTATATAAGATAGAGTAAGGTGTTTAGTTTTATTCCCTCTCCTGAACTTAGACTTGAGAATGACAGCATTGATGTCGAAACGCGTCACCTTTTTTTGTCTGTTTTTAATTTAATGGTATTATTATTATTATTATTATTATTATTATTATTATTATTATTATTATTATTACTATATTATTATTATTATTATTTACTATTATTATTATTATTATTATTATTATTATTATTATTATTATTATTATTATTATTATTATATTATTATTATTATTATTATTATTATTATTATTATTATTATTATTATTATTATTATTATTATTATTATTATTATTATTATTATTATTATTATTATTATTATTATAAGACCATCGTGTTAAAATAAGAAAACTTATGATTGGTCAGATTTCGTTGACTTTTATTTAAATTGCATATACCAAGTTTCGTTGCAAAGAAATAGAAAATAGCTGCCACTAGAGAGATTTTCAAATTTTTGCTTGTCGTAAGCACCTAATCCTAATGGTCGGATATATATATATATATATATATATATATATATTATATATGTGTGTGTGTGTGTTAGTTATAATTAAATTTTGACATTTAGCAAAAAAGGCCAAATATGACATGAAAATAAAAATATTTTTCATTTTATGCCACATTTGCCCTTCATTGCTAAATCTTAAAATTTAATTATAACATCGAAATCAAGAAGCCATACTGCTATAAGTAAATATTCTCTTTATATTCTTACTTGTTATAGAAACTACGAGATGGCAGCTCGGTCAAGTCCCGCTGCTTCTCATGATAGAGAATCATATATAAGAAAAAAATGTTTATGCTGGAATGCCTGAATGGAGCAGTTGGAAGCGCGCTAACATATAATATTAGAAGTCTCTGGTTCAAATCCGGTTCAGGCTTTTATTTTTATTTTCATATCATATATATGTGTGTGTGTGCGTGCGTGCGCGTGCGCGTGTGCGTGTGCGTGTGCGTGTGCGTGTGCGTGTGCGTGTGCGTGTGCGTGTGCGTGTGCGTGTGCGTGTGCGTGTGCGTGTGCGTGTGCGTGTGCGTGTGCGTGTGCGTGTGCGTGTGCGTGTGCGTGTGCGTGTGCGTGTGCGTGTGCGTGTGCGTGTGCGTGTGCGTGTGCGTGTGCGTGTGCGTGTGCGTGTGCGTGTGTGTGTGTGTGTGTGTGTGTGTCTGTGTGTGTGTGTGTGTGTGTATAGGCTATGTTATATTGTAGATTGTGGCGGATATAATGGTTAAGGTGCAGAGCTACGGGACTTGCGCTGGTTTGAGTCCCCATAGGGGAAGAAATTTTCTCGTGGAATTTCGGTCAGTATGGGACCTGTGCCCACCCAGCATCATGAGGCATTTGGGTAGCTACCATAAGTAACGGCTCCAGATTGAGAAAACCAGCTATAACGACTGGAAGACCCGACATGCTGACCACATGTCACCCCTACACTGGCTGGATGATTGTCTACCTCTGTGATTAACACATGTGGATGTGAGGTCAGCAGGCGGCTGGTAGGCCAAGGAGCTTGTAGGCTTGTCGCACCATGGAGTTTTTTTTTATAAGTGTGATTAAGAAATGATTCATGGGTTTTTTTTTCGTAGTCTACTTCTGAGGCGTCTCTCATGACGTTTCAATAATAGTCTGCAAGCATAGATGAGTACCATTTGTCCTGATACCTTCTTTCCATTGCTGGAATGTCTTGTTGGAAGCACTCTCTGTGTTCGTGGCTCAAAGCGTCAGAATTCCTTGGAAATAAGTCTAGATATAAGTCCAAAAGTGGATCCTGAGCGACATATTACAACCTAGTTCGTGGTATGACCTCAGAAGTTCATTAACAGCTTATTGTAATTTTCAGCTCTTTGATTTCCCAAGAAACTGTGAACAACATTTTTGAAGGATTCCCAAGCTGTTCTCTCTTTACCTTCATTGACTCTAAGAAATATTCCATCCTTAAGCGGTTCTCGAATTTGCGGGCCATCAAAGGTACCCTCTTAGGGTCAGTTTCACCAACATAGGTAACTGTATTACGCCAGTTTTCCCCATTTAAATTACATAGCTTAAACTGGCGTAATATAGTTACCTCTGTATGATGAAACCGACCCTTAATCCTTAACATAACTAAGATGTGGAAATTTTGTCTTCAAATATTTTACTTGTGGAAATGTAAGTTCAAACACACAAAATTACTGAGAAAAAAGAGCAGCTATGTCTCTGAGTACAGTAAAGGATATTAATATAAACAAAATGGCTCCTCTAGAAACAAGATATGGTTAACTTAGTGCTGAGAACTTATATTTGAAGGGCTCGGCTGTAAAACATGTAACTGACAAATTCTTGAAAATTGAGTTGTATCATGTAAACTGTGATATGTGACCTCCCTGAGGCATTTGGTGCATGTAGTTTTATTTACCGTGACTATTTAACTCATGTCGCAAATGGTAGTCAATGACCAATCACGTTTCAATGAATTCTGTTTTACGCCAATGACAGTCGTGTTTCACCTCGCTCTTTATCGATTTCTCTTTATCAGCTAATGCTTTTGTGATAAAGAAAGCTCCTCCTTTTTTTTGATGTTCTGAACAGGTTAGACCATTATTTTTCTCCAAAACAAATACATTGAATATAGCAAATAATGAATAGATTCAGTGATTTTACTGAGTTGTTTATTCAAAATATAAATGATTAACCTACAATGTTGATTATAATAGTTTGATGTGTTTCATTATTTCACCACTAGAGTGCATTCTTATAATATTGCGATCCTATTTGGCAATAAATAATATGATCGAGTTGCAGTGAATATACATAACCTCACATTTCTAATTTGTTTTCAAACTTCGCCGTTTACATTAACTATATAAATATTTTAAAACACCGGTAACTATATTCAACTAATTATTTTTTAGTAAAAAGCTTAATTTTATTCGTTAAATAGTCCTAACAAATGCCACTCTTGATTTCCAAATTCTCTACTTATTACTTATGACAATAAGCCTACATCTGCTATCTATTGACAGATGTAAAAACTACATGCACCAAATGCTTGAAGAGGTCACATATCACAGTTTATATGCTACAACTCAATTTTCAAGAATTTGCCAGTTACCATGTTTTACAGCCGAGCCCTTCTTTTGTAACAAGAAAAAATTACCAACATTACAAAATGTCCCTGTATCATAAAATTAAATCATGATTTTTTTTTCAAAAGATTGAGAGCTAAGTAAACGTTTTAAGCATCATATTCGTTTATTTCACATCGAAATCAATAGGAATTAACTATTTTTAACTCTAAAAGATTTTGAGTGAAGACCAGTATAATTATAAAGGAATGTGGGATCATGTCGAAACGTCGCAATCAGTAGCTAAAGGGCCACCTTGAATCCGTGACGCGGAAACCTCAAGATTCATGTCTTAATCATGTACATTTCGTGACAAAAAGAATGAGCCGCTTCAAAAAGCAGAGTTCTTGTTATGGCCCACTGCGCATGCTCAAAAAGACATAGCTGCGGTTCACGAGATAACGCGTTGTTAAATGTTTTAAATGCGCTGTATTTGATTTTAATCGTCTTAAATAGTTAAAGAACAGTGAAGGATACATGTTTCTAGATATTTACAAGTGTTCGACAAATGCAATATTACTCAAATGGCGACATTTTAAATAAAGTTCAACTCTTGTTCATAGTGTAAAAATAAACAAGGCAACTAGTGTCCGATGTTCGAGTAACGTAGATCGTTAAACTACTTACATCAAGATGAAATGTAGGTGAAAGCCAGGGTTCGAAACCTCCTTCATTTTTTTTTATTCATGTGTATTTTCGTTAAATACATCCTATAATTTGTAATTCCTGCCACATAATCTACGTCCACTTAACACTATATTAAGTAATATTCCTGCCTTCGTACATTCTATAACACTATTTAGCTACCGGTATAAATTTAATTGTGTGTGCAGTACCACGTTTTAATAAAAATGCTGTAAATTTATGTAATAAAATATATAGCTTCATATATTTATGACTTTATTTATTTATTACGTATTAGTGAGGAAAAAGTTTCACCCTTCAATTAAAGTATTTAGTTTTTATATGGCAAGTCCAGCATACTAATAGCCCATACATGATGGACAATAATAATAATAATTATTATTATTATTATTATTATATTATTATTATTATTATTATCCATCATCTGATAATAATAATAATCCATCCATAGTAATTCTGCCCGAGGGCAGATCTTTCACTGCAATCATAGCATTTTCATGCTATGTTTTGCACCTTTATTAGGGATTTATAGGTGTGGTAGCTTCCCGTTGCTTTCCACACCGGTGAAGGATGATGATGGTAATGATGGCCGGATGATTTTCGGAGACCTCTGGGCCCTAAGAATCCTGACAGTTAGTTGTCTTACAGGTGAAGTAAAACCCCGAAAAGACCTCACCCAGGAGCCTGTCCCGACCAGGAATCGAACCCGGGCCCGCTGCGTGACAAGGCAGCACGCTACCTCCAGACCACAGCGGTGTACTAATAGTAATAATAGTAATAATAATAATGATAATAATATTATTATTATTATTATTATTAATAACAATAATGATAATATTATTAATAATAATATTATTATTAATAATAATAATAATAATGATAATAATATTAATAATAATAATAATAATAATATTAATAATAATAATAATAATACTAATAAGAATAATGGGATGTATCAACATGGATGTTAAGAATGTAATTTCCTTCCTGGGGATCCAAATTACCAAACTCAAAATGTTTAACCCATAAAAATGAAAAAAATATATAAAATTCGGTAAAAGCTGATCGGTAATGGAAATGTTAAACAGAGGTGTTGTGAGATAATAAATAACAAAGAATATATATCAAATTAGAAATTTATAAACTCCATAATTCGAAGCATGCCTTAACAAGACGGTTGCCGAAACTCGGCAGTTGAAATAAACATTTGAGTACAAAATTTTATGTCTATTGAAATTGGGGGTTGTTTTTCAGACGCTCAAACCAGGACATTCTTAAACAGGGGAAAAATCCGAAATACAATCATCACACATCAAATGAAAAGTCCAAAATTCAGTATTAGGATTTGTAGAAAGATATCAGTGACAACTATGATGGGCATGGTCATATACGTAGGATGTCAGAGAAAAGATTTCCCAGACAAGCTTTGGAATTGGATTTTCCACCTGGAAAAGGAAAGAAAGAGGTCGAACCTAGATTTAAATGGATTTATGAATGTCAGAAGAGGTATGAGGAAGATAGGTCTGGAAGAATTGGAATGAGAATACAATAGAATAGAATGGAGAAAGAAGATTAAAATTTAAAGCTTTGGGCATAGGAAGATGTTTTATTACACTGTAAACCTGTTTAAAAATAAATAAATAATAATAAAATAGTAATACTTCCAAATAGTTAGTACGTTTTTTCTTTAAGAATAGACATACAGAATAAAATAGAAAGCATTTTAACAATTAAAAAAATTAACCTCACCGGGAATCGAACCTGTGACCTCTTGCTTACGAATCAAGCCACTAAGCACTGAGCTAAGCTTTCGTGGCCTTACCGTATTTAGAAAGAATACTCTTCAACGGAAGAAGGGAAACGTATTGTAGCTCTACTGTGCAATTATTTTACTCGTGTGAAACGCGCGTTGGAACTTGAAATATTCTAGATCAATAGTCGGGCCCATTCTTTTTGTCGCTACGTGTACATATTTCTAATAAGTAATATTCAACTTTTATAAGATTCATGATATGTTCCGTTGATGTAATATTCAAAATTAAAGTATAAAATTATGGAATATTCACCTGAAAGGTGATGGGACTAATCCCGACGCAGTTAAATAAATAGTAAAGTTGAGGAGACGGACTTTTCACGTGAATATTCCATAACTTTACACTTTAATTTTAAATAAGTAATAGCACGAGTGATTTCCAAATAATCGATAAATTAACGAGCTGCGAAGTGACGAGTGTATTTACCTAGATGATTTGGAAATCAAGAGTGACATTTGTTAGGACTAATTAATGAATAAAATTAAACTGTTTACTCAAAAGTCATAATTTAAACATAGTTATCGGTATTTTAAAATACTTTAATATTTAATTTAAACGGTGATGTTTGAAAACAAATCAGAAATGTGTGTTTATGTATATTCACTGCAACTTGATAATATTATTTATTGCCAAATAGGTAAGCAATATTGTAAGAATGCATCCTAATGGAGAAACAATGAAATACATGAAACTGTATATTATAATCAACAATATCCATCCATAGTAATTCTGCCCGAGGGCAGGTCTTTCACTGCAATCATAACATTTTTATGCTATGCTTTGCAGCTTTACTAGGGAATTGTAGGTGTGGTAGCTTCCCGTTGCTTTCCACACCGGTGAAGGATGATGATGATAAGGATGATGGTGATAATGATAAGGATGATGATGATGATGGCCATATGATTTCGGGGACCGTTTGGGCCTTAAAGTCTTCCTGAATTTGTCTTACAGGTGAGGAAAACCCCCCGATAAAACCTCACCCAGAAAAACTGCCCTGACCGGGGATCGAACCCGGGCCCGCTGCGTGACAAGGCAGCACGCTACCTCGAGACTACAGCGGTGGACAATCAACAATATAGGTTATTAATTTTTTTTAGTAAACAACTCAATAAAATCACGGAATCTGTACATTATTTGCTATATTCAATGTAATTTTTGGTGAAAAATAATGCTCTGACCTGTTCAGAATATTAAAAAAAGAGGAGCTTTCTTTATCACAAAGACAGGAGCTGATAAAGAGAAATCGATAAAAAGCGAGTTGAAACAAGACTGTCATTGGTTGTAAAACAAAATTAATTGCAACGTGATTGGTCATTGACTACCACTTGGGGCATGAGTTAAATAGTCGTGATCATTTTCCCTATTCACTAAAGAGAATCGATAAAGATTTGCAAAATGTCTTAAAAATATTTTCGTGAATACAAATTCAATAGCTTCATTCGATCGGAATTCACTTAAAACGCTACCGCCTAAGCAAAGGAAACCCTCTGGTGTTTCAGAAGTTGTGAAATGAGAGCTGATATAATGAGGGAAAGGTTGTTTTGTAATATTGTGAGTACACGTTTCAACTTCGCTCGCGCACATTTTCACGGTCCGTCGTGTAGTTTTAACAACTATTGCAGAGCGTCAAACTTACTTCAACTCACCTCGAATTTTTTTCTGGGACAATTAGCATTATTCTACGAACTATAGGAGAGTTTTAAAAAAAGGGGGGAGCATCGGTGCATTAAAAAGTCGCTTTTTGGATGCCTAAATGGTTTAATATTAATGAAATGCATTGTTAAAACCTTGAGGTGGAGAGTCATAAAATAAAATAAGTTAAAATATACCTTCTTAGGTAAAATCCGTCGTCCTCAACTTATAAAATGTGTAATCTTTATGCCTGTAGGCCTTTCAGGACATCCGCCCCATCTTCAGCAGTTCATTCTTCGCTACATCATCAAACACCATTCTGGATGTTGTAGCGAAGAATGAACTGCTGAAGATGGGGCGGATGTCCTAAAGGCCTACAGGCATAAAGATTATACATTTTATAAGTTGAGGACGACGGATTTTACCTAAGAAGGTATATTTTAACTTATTTTATTTTATAAATGGTTTACGCTGCCTAAACCATAACACATACACCAAATTAATGTAAACAGAATTGAATATCTCAAAATATTCTACAAAAAAGTCCGCGACAGGATATTTCCATCTTTTACGGATAACTCACAATAATCATTTTTGTCTTTGAGCTCATTGATGTCAAGAAGATCAACATAAGTAAAATCCCGAGCAACGCCGCGCCGGATAATCAGCACGTCGCATCTACAAATAATTACGATTGTTTTTTACTTATTCAGCTAAACATAAAAACATTTAATTTATTTAGGAGTAGCAGCGCAACCCGGGTATTAGCTAGCAAGTAATGAATGGTGTGGTAAGTTTTGATCCAACGTCCCAGGTTGTCATTTTCGACATTTTTGATGTTCCCTCCTGCATTGAGCGTAAATGTAACCCATTTCAGAGGTCATGGCGAAGGAAGGCTGGGTTACGCAGCCCAAATGATATGATGGGTGATGAAGATGATAGTGGTGCACCAGGAGAGTCCTTAATCCTAAACTTAATCTAAGGCGAATATGAATGATGATGATTGCGATGGTCACATGATGTTCTAAAACCATTTGGGGCTTAACGTTTCCTAATATTTCTTACAAGTGAGGAAAACTCCCGAAAAAAAAACTTACCCAGGAAACTTGTCCCGACCGGGGATCGAACCAGGGACCTCTGCATGCTACCTCGAGACCACTATAAAACTGTTATTCTTCCAGTTATATTATATGAATGTGAAACATGGATTCTTAATTCAAATGAGGAGAAAGATTACGAGTATTTGAGAATAAAGTTCATAGGAAAATTTTTCGACCAAAGATAAATGAACAGACGGGTGAATGGAGAAGACTACATAAGAGTGAACTACATGATCTTTACAGTAAAGCAGACATAATAAGAACAGTTAAGGCTCGTAGACTGCGATAGGTAGGACATGTGGCACGAATATGGAATGAAAGAGTGCATTAAACTTGAGAAAACCTCAGTGTGCAGGCCAAGAATGAGATGGGAGAATAATATTAACCATGATTACATTAAATTATACAAGATGCGATTGGAACACATTAGTTTAGGATAGGGATGAATGGAGAGCCTATGTCAGCATGACAGGCTCGATAGTGCCAGGTAGTTCCTAAGTGGAATCTTTCTATATGGTGTAATGTAGGAACTAAGATGCATGTTCCATGAACAGTAGATACATAGTTGTTCTCTGTGATTTTAACATAATGAAAATTAGTTTCTTGTTGTTCCACATGATTTCAACCTGAAATATAATTCATCGTTATAAAAAAAATTATATTTTGTTTCCAAGTGCAAACACAATTATCCAGTTCCATGAGCCACCACGAGAAATTCTGAACACCCTGTATTCCCCATGGCATAAAATCAAGTGGAAATGATATTACTTGGAGGTTTTAAAAATAAATTACACAAATTTGTTTCCAGGAATTTAAAAAAGTATAGGCCTGTATATATGAGTTGAATTGCCGTGCATTGTTGAGAGAGCGCGCATGAGTGCTGAACACAATTCCATTTCCTCGCCATTTCGTAAAATTGGTCAATAAAATGGGTTATTTACTTGTGTGGTGGGGAATATACGTTCTTCCATGTAAATTAAATATGTATCCCATATACTGTAGATGCAGTCAGTCGTAAAACCCGCCTTCCTACTCTCTTACAAATGTACAGAAAGTACCATCAAAACAGTACATACAAGTCTTAAAGGGAAATTGGTTCTCAACAGAGGTAAAAATTATATATATTACAGGGTGATTCACAATAAGTGTTACAGACTTATAGAGGACTTAGTAGATTATGTATTGATAAGAAACACATATCCGGAAAAGTACCTTTTTGATGTAAACTAAGTTTGAAGATCGAAACACAATGGGTTGATATCGTGTGCCTTGTGTTTCAACATAAGTATTACAGACACCTAGGGGTCGTAGAGGGAATTTAGTAGATAAAGTTTGGTAAGGAACCCATATCCGGAAACGTACATTTTTGATGTAAAATAAGTTTAAAGATCGAAACGTAATAAGCTGATACCTGTGCCTTGTGTTTCAGAATAAGTATTACGGGCTTCCAGGGGTAGTACTACACCTGTCGAGTCGGAGGAAGATCTTATACGAATTCTGGCAACAGCAGAAATTTTTTAGCACACGCCAGGTCTTGTAGGGAGTGTGTAAAAAACATGCGTCACAGGTATACTTTGTGCAACGAACAACAGGGTCCCCATATGAAACCACACTTGTAGTACAGCCTCTAGAAGCCTGTAATACGTAATACTTATTCTGGAAAACAAGACACGCGATATCAGCCCACTGTGTTCCGATCTTAAAACCTATATTACATCAAAATGGTACGTTTCCGGAGATGGGTTCCTCATCAAAAATGTATCTACTAAGTTCCCTCTACAACGCCTAGAAGTATGTAATACTTATTGTGAATCACCTTATATATATATATATATATATATATATATATATATATATATATATATAAAAGAAATTTGGTCTGGAAGTACAAACCAAATGACCCCGAGAGCTATGCGGTAGCATTGTTGCCGAAAGGGTTAGCCATGCCGAACAGGTCAAAGGAGATAAACTAGACGAAATAAGTACCTTAATGGAAAGAGTGACGATCTTTCACCGCTAAAATACAACCGTCAAAAGACTCGGACATGGGTCCCACTGGGGTAAAATTTTCCGGAGGTAAAATAGTCCCCCATTCAGTTTTCCAGGCGGGGACTACTTCAGGGAATCAACGCCAAATGCTGAAAAATGTTATTCTCCCAGTTATATTTTATGGATAATGAAACATGGACTCTTACTTTAAGGGAGGAGAAAAGATAATCATAATTTGAGAATAAAGTTCTTAGGAAAAATTTTAGATCAAAGAGAGATGAACAGACAGCCGAATGGAGAAGACTACATAACAGTGAGCTACATGCCGTTTATAGAAAACCCGATATAATAAGAACAGTTAAGTCTCATAGACTGCGATGGGCAGGACATGTGGCACGAATGGGGAATGACATAGTGACATGAAAAATTCTTGTAGGAAAAGCAAACGGAACACGTCCAATAAGTTTACTAAGAATGGGGTGGGAGAATAACAATGACATGAGGGAGGGACATTACACAGGGAATGATTGAAAAATTTAATCTCAGGATGGGGAACTTATGTCCCCGCCGCCTTGAGTCCCTGGGTTCAGTAATGCCAGTACGTTATTTTTGTCTTTGTATATATACGGTACCTCTGGGGCACGCCGTAGCGTAGTGGTTAAGGCAGTGCGCTACAAGCCGGAAGGTCGAGGGTTCAAATCCCGGTGGGGTCAGGATTTTTAAACTGACCAAAACCCTCTGGCGGCACTATGGCCCTGGGGCCGACTCTAACGGAAATGGGTACCAGACGCTTGTTCTGGGAGTAAAGGCGGTCGTCACGCAGGGCTGACAACCCGGCTGACATCAAATGCCGACTGTCCAGAAGAAGTGGGAGTCTTAACCTCCTACTACCCCAAGGGCCTCCTGAGGCCTGTAGTGGGACTGCTTTACTTTATATATACCTCTTCCGAGCTAAGTTCCAGTTGTAATGTAAACAAACCAGATGTATGGACTGTATTTTCATTGGTCAAATAACTGTTTTGCCTTTAAGCGTGTATGAAAATGTAGTTAGCTTTCTAACACTCGAAATAAATAAAATAAAAGTAATAAAAATATATATTATCCAGCACATCTATATAAGTTATATGGAAGAATCTTAAAATATATAATTACAATTTTAATACATTAAATTAATAAGCATTTCATTGTTTAATTGTTACGAATTTCAATTGTTCCTTGTTTCAAATGACTGCTTCTCCTACACCATTTTTGAACATCAAAAAGGAAAACCTTTGAAAAGCAGAGAGGAACAAATTATTTTGAATGTTTTCAAACAGTTTAGTGAAAAAGTCCTACATTAGATATTGAGGATGTGGTGAAAATAACAGCAGAATTTACAGGTGAGTTAACATGGAGCATAAATGCTGCTCGTAATGAAATTTTAGATAAAGGATATCTATCAACATCATGGAAAAAGCGTAAATATCTGATTACGTAGGCTCATTCATATTTTGTCATAAATAAATAACAAATGCAGGAATACAGTACAGTGTGTATTGCACTGAAGAATGATCACAGAGGAAGGAAAATGGTGAAGAGGGCAGTACTAGTCCACAGTGACCGATCACGTGACATGGAAGAAATAAAAATGGAATCATTTGAACAGAAAAGTTATATTTCAGTTAGAAAATAATTCGCTGAAAGTTAAAGCTATGTAATTATTTTCAGCTGAAATTATACGCTTCTGTAGCAAGCAGGTGAAGTTGTTAATTAATAACAGAAGCAAATCGGATTGCGAAGAGGTGGATCGAACATTTCACGCTGGTATGTATCGCTGATGAGCAGATATTCTAATTTAATTATCTTGTTTGGATTCCTACATAAACACTCATCTTCCAAATTACTTCCCGGCAATACTAAAAACCGAGGCTTTTATGCCTATTATACTGGGTATCCAAAACAGAACGTACGGCTAAACTTTACAACCTGTGACACGACTTTTTTAATCCCTTCATAAACTCCTGTCAAATTTTATTCTTAGCGTTTAATTTTTCAAATTATTTCCCACCTTTTACAACGATTTTTACATTTTTTCTAACAATTATATATATATAAATTTTGTGTGTGTTTGATTGGATCCTTCGATAGTTTAGATTCGCAATTGGACCCTCTAAAACCATTAGGTGTAGGAGTTCACCTGTAGTGAAAGTTTAAAAATCGCTCTATCGGTTACAATTTTCGATGTTTCACAACGAAACTCAGTATATCCTATTAAAATAAACCGGGGGTAGGTATTACCCAAAAATGAGCGAAATCCGACAATTAGAAGTGGAGGTTTATTTGAAATCCGAATTTAAAAACTGCCTAAACGACTGGACTGATTTTGATGATTTTTTTTTTGTGAGTTTGAGTGGGTCCCTAGATAGTTTACATTCACAATTTGACTCGGAATGTGGCACTGCGATCGGGTTTTATGTATTTTTTATGTCAGGTGTATAGTCATCAGCACTATGGACATATTCCGCGCGACAACAATGTTATGACATAATGCACGCTACTTGAGCCACAACACATGTCAGTGTGGAGTTATCTTGCGAACTTAATTAATGATATCTAAGTACGTCTTAATTAGTGAATTTTATAGAAAGAGAGTATTTTTATCGTCCGGCCAAGACACGAGAATTGAACGTTCGGGCAGGACAACATCTCCCGATTACGCTAGTTTGAATATTTTTTCTATGATATTTAACTACATACGTAGCATGCAGACGTGGATGTCATATTTATTTTAACGAATATTCTATGCAACAACAGAGACATGTTCCAGTGCACCCAACAGAGAGTATGTACTAATTAAATGTACAGATATACTTCAGAATTTCAAAACTTACTATTTATTTTTGTTCTTTGTATTATTTCACAGGTTAGACTGCTTAAATAGCATTAGGTTACCTTTTAGGTTGGTCTTTCACAGGTTAGAGTACTTAAATTGCGTTAGGTTAGTTTTTAGGTTCGTTAAATATCATGTATCGGCCGCGGTGAACTAGTGGTTATGCTCCTTGGCTCTGTTCCCAAGGGTCGCGGATTCAAACCCGGCCGGGGTCGATGGATTTTTTAGGATGGAAAAATCCAAGGAGCAAGTCCTCCGGGAGGGACTTTAAGCCGTGAGTTCCGAGTCTGAAGATTTTCAGGCTCGTAAAAGATCCTTAAGCCTGAATGAAGGCCTCTAAGCAAAATTTACCGAATTTCCCCGTCCTAGTACTACCTTGGTTTCCTAGATGTCAATACGAGGCGGAACGCTGACCACGGACTACTCAAATGGCATCTATACGAAAACAAGTGTAACTAAATTAGTATGGTTCAAATTCTTCCCTGTAGGGGGAGAGCGCCTAAACCTCTGTTAAGGGTAACATGGGCTTACAAGGTACAAGGTAAATATCATCTACATGTTGGCTGCATCCCGTGATTCCATAGTGTAAACCGCTTCGCGTTTGTTGGTGCATGCGCATGGTGTATGGTTGAAACTTAGAAAAATATTTCGCATCACACGTTGTAAAGTATTTGCAAAGTTAATAAATAAGATAATTTCTTCAAAAATAATAATTTGCTCTTATATTAGTTAGAATTAAAATATCGTTATATGCCACGAATTAAGGTGTTTGGAATGATTTAAGACACTTTTTTCTCATATTTGTTCATATTACAGACTATAGTACATACTATTATAGGCCTACAGGGTGCAGCATTTTAATAGGATATACTGAATTTTATTGTGAAACATTAAAATTTGTGAACGCTAGAGCGATTTTTAAATGTTCACTTTAGATGAACTCCTACACCTAATGGTTTTAGAGGGCCCAATCATGAATCTAAATCATCGAGGCACCCAATCAGACACAAAAAAAAAGTCAACAAAATCGGTCCAGTCGTTTAGGTAGTTTTTAATTTCGGATTTTACGTAAACCTCCATTTCTGTCGGATTTTTTTCATTTTTGGATAATGCCTACCTCGATTTATTTTAATAGGATAGGCTTAAAATGAGTTTCGTTGTGAAACATAGAAAGGTGCGACCGCTATAACAATGTCTAAATTTTCACTTTAGGTGAACTCCTACACCTAATGGTTTTAGAGTCCAATTGTGAATATGAGCCATTCAGGGACCCAATCAAACACACAAAAAAATCGTCTAAATCGGTCCGATCGTTTAGGTAGTTTTTATTTCGGATTTTAGATAAACCTCCACTTCTGACGGTCGGATTTCGCTCATTTTTTGATAATGCCTACCTCGGTTTATTTTAATAGGATATACTGAGTTTCGTTGTGAAACATTAAAAATTTTGACCGCTAGCGTGGTTTTTAAATTTTCACTTTAGGTGAAATCCTACACCAATGGTTTTAAAGGGTCCAATTGTAAATCTAAACCATCTATGGACCCACTCACAAACACAAAATATTTCATTAAAATCGGTCCAGTCATTTAGGCGGTTAATTTCGGATTTCAGGTAAACTTCCACTTCTAACTGTTTTATTTCACTCATTTTTGGATAATACATACCTCGGGTTATTTTAATAGGATATACCGAGTTTCAGTGTGAAACATCGAAAATTGTGACCACTAGAGTGATTTAAATGTTCACTTCAGGTAAACTCGTATGCCTAATAATTTTAGAGGGACCATTTGTGAATCTAAACCATCGAGGGATCCAATCAGGCACACACAAAAAAATCATCAAAATCGGTCCAGTCGATTAGGAGGAGCTCAGTGACAAACACACGTACAGAAGAATTATTATACAGGCTACTCTAAAATTCTCCTTACAAACTTCCAGGACTTGTAGAGAGGACTGCGTTGATAAATTTAGAATTGGAATCCATGTCCGGAAACTTGCCGTTTTCGTGCTACAACCGTTTGAAAACAAGCATTGCCTGAACGTACGTCACGTGTCTCAACAAGTAATAGCTTCGCGATTCGTCTAAATCGAAAATTTCCTTATCGAGTATTCCAAGACTTTGTTTTTTTTTTCTTCAAAAAAATGTCAGAATTATTCGAAATTTTAAAAACTGCAAAAAATGATTATGGAGGGTGTATCCGGGATTATTAATGCAAGTAATGATTCAGTTTCCATTTTGTTTCTTTGGTTATTAATGAGTTGAATTGTAAAACAAGTGATGTACTGTGTCACGACTAATAATAAATTACTTGTAAAAGTGGTCGCGTTAAAAACGTGTTTCTAGCGGCTGTAGCACGGAAACGTAAGTTTCCGGACATGGTATCCAATTCTAAATATTATGAACTCAGTCCCCTCTACAATTCCTGGCAGTTTGTAAGGGGAATTTTAGAGCATCCTGTATACATAAAGATGATACAGACATAAATGAATGGTACCTCAAGCGTTATATAATATAGTAGCAACGTTTTTTGTAAATTGTGAAGAGGGTATCAGGCAGCACAAGTTTGAAGCGCTCTTCAATCCAGATACATGCTCAGGGCTCAAGCTTAGTTTAAAACAATTCCAATCCTCTGCTTTCAAACTACAAGCACCTCTAATTGTACAAGTGCTACGACTTCTGGATGTTGTATAAGTGCGCGCATTTTAAGTATGATTCAGCCTCATTACCAGGGCTTCAGCCTTCACCAAAAGAAATAAACTAAAAACTAAATTGACGCAAAAAGCCTAGAAGCCCCATGCCCTAACATCCGGCTGCTGGCCTCGCATCCATATTTGTTAATAACAGAGGTAGACGATCATCTAAGACAATTTAGGGGTCACATGTGGTCAGCATGTCGGGTCCATAGCAGTTATAGCTGATTTACTCAACCTGGAGCCGCTACTTATTGTAGCTATCCAAATTCCTTATTATGCTGGGTGGGCACCGGTCCCATACTGGCCGATATTGCATGAGATTTTTTTTTTCCCCATGGAGACTCAAACCAGCTCAAGTCCCGTAGCTCTGCGCCAAGGTATCTTGCCTTAACCACTCGGCTACGGCACGGGGCCAAAGAAATTATACATAGGTTCACTTCTAGAAATATATTATGTATTACAGGGACTCTTGTTGTCCCAACTTCTCTAAAAAAAACCTTAAACTGAAAATATATAAAACTGTTATTCTCCCAGTTATATTATATGGAAGTGAAACACGGACTCTAGTCTACTTTAAGGGAAGAGCAAATATTACGAGTATTTGAGAATAAAGTTGTTAAGAAAATTAATATTTAATTTTAGGAAGTGATATTTTGAGGTTATTTTAATTATATTATTTTTAGTCTGATCTTACCTCAATATTAATATTAATATTGAGGTAAGATGATCAGACTAAAAATAATATAATGTTAAGAAAATATTTGGACCAATGAAAGAAGAACAGACAGGTGAATGGAGAAGATTGAAAACAGTGAGCTACATGATCTTTATAGGAAACCAGATATAATAAGAAAACGCGTATACTTCAATGGGTAGGACATGTGGCACGAATGGGAAATCAAACAGGGACATGAAAACTTCTTGTAGAAAAACTAGAGAGAAAACAAGAAAACATCCAGTTGGCAGACAAGAATGAGGTGGGATAATAACATTAAACATGATTTGAAGTATCTTGGACAGGGGATCATTGAAAAACATTAGCTCACAATGAGGATGTATGGAGAGGTTATGTCCGCACGGGCATGAACTTATGGGTATTATAATACCACCGAGTTAGTTAGTTATGAGGGGTAGAATATATATGCAATAAAAATGGTTAAATACAGGGTGTTCGGAAATATATATTACAAACTTCTAGGTCTAGTAGTGGGGAATGAGTAAACAATATTTTTAATAGGAACCCATGTCCAGAAACGTGCCGTTTCCATGCTAGAGACATTAAAATGTGTCGGATTTGCCTATGTTGTTTTGCAACCGAATAGGCAGTACATGACGTCAGAAGAGCACATGTCAAATGAGGTGTGGAGTAAGGTACAGAATTAAATGACGTTTGGCTTATTTCAGAAGAAAGTCTAATTTATATGGTAACAATACCAAAGTAACAAAAATAATTTCATTGATCACAATAACACTAGTGTCAACAGTGGAAAAAAAAATTGTTTCTGTCTTCTGCACTGGATGTATCCTATACGAAAATGCTCACTACATCAGAGACTCGGTGTCACGAACACCAACGTCGTTTCACACATTGTACCGAAGAATCATGTTCGGTACACTCGTTCCATCACACCTGCTGTTCCGTTAATCTCTTGTGCAGCGATCATAACTAGTGACGTCATGTACTGTCTATCCGGTTGCAAAACAACACCGGCAAATCTGTCACATTGTAATGGTTGTAGCACGGAAACTATACGTTTCCGGACATGGGTTCCTATTCAAAATATTGTCTACTCAATCCCCTCTACTAGCCCTAGGAGATTGTAATATGAATTTTCGAACATCCTGCATGCACATGCATACACACACACACACACACGCACGCACGCATATACACACGCACACACACACACATATATATATATATATATATATATATATATATATATATATATATATATATATGTTATAATTAAATTTTTAACATTGAGCAATGCAAGCTTAATATGGCATGATAAGAAAAATAAATGCCTGGACGGGATTCGAACCCGGATCTCTGAGTCTGTACCTCAGCGTGATATCCATTACACTACCAGGCGAATCCAATTCAAACACTTATTTTTCTTATATATGTATTATACTCTCCATTATTACTAGATGTCGCGAGAACACTGTCTTCACTGCCATCTAGTAGCTGACTATATCAAGTAAGCAAATTAAAGAGAATATTTATTTTACTTTATAGCAGTGACGCTTTATCGATGTTATAATTAAATCTTTAACATTGAGCAATGCAAGCTTAATATGGCATGATAAGAAAAATAAATGCCTGGACGGGATTCGAACCCGGATCTCTGAGTCTGTACCTCAGCGTGATATCCATTACACTACCAGGCGAATCCAATTCAAACACTTATTTTTCTTATATATGTATTATACTCTCCATTATTACTAGATGTCGCGAGAACACTGTCTTCACTGCCATCTTACTTGATATAGTCAGCTACTAGATGACAGTGAAGACAGTGTTCTCGCGACATCTAGTAATAATGGAGAGTATAATACATATATAAGAAAAATAAGTGTTTGAATTGGATTCGCCTGGTAGTGTAATGGATATCACGCTGAGGTACAGACTCAGAGATCCGGGTTCGAATCCCGTCCAGGCATTTATTTTTCTTATCATGTCATATTAAGCTTGCATTGCTCAATGTTAAAGATTTAATTATAACATCGATAAAGCGTCACTGCTATAAAATAAAATAAATATTCTCTTTAATTTGCTTACTTGATATAGTCAGCTACTAGATGGCAGTGAAGACAGTGTTCTCGCGACATCTAGTAATAATGGAGAGTATAATACATATATAAGAAAAATAAGTGTTTGAATTGGATTCGCCTGGTAGTGTAATGGATATCACGCTGAGGTACAGACTCAGAGATCCGGGTTCGAATCCCGTCCAGGCATTTATTTTTCTTATCATGCCATATTAAACTTGCATTGCTCAATGTTAAAGATTTAATTATAACATCGATAAAGCGTCACTGCTATAAAGTAAAATAAATATTCTCTTTAATTTGCTTACTTGATATAGTCAGCTACTAGATGGCAGTGAAGACAGTGTTCTCGCGACATCTAGTAATAATGGAGAGTATAATACATAATAAGAAAAATAAGTGTTTGAATTGGATTCGCCTGTTAGTGTAATGGATATCACGCTGAAGTACAGACTCAGAGATCCGGGTTCGAATCCCGTCCAGGCATTTATTTTTCTTATCATGCCATATATATATATATATATATATATATATATATATATTATAGAGAAAGATAGAACATCAAATAAAGAAATAGCAAAAAGGATCAGTAATCGAAGAAACTCCATAGGAATGTTAAACTCTATACTATGGAGTAAAAACATCATTAACAGAACAAAACAACTAATTTATAAATCCATACTAGAAAGAATAATGTTATATGGATCGGACAATGACACAACATGCCAACAGAATAACGGCAGTTGATTTTTTTATAAGAGCTGCTAGAAAATGTCGACTGGAAAGAATTAGAAATACAGAAATTACAAAATGGATAAAAGCAGAAAGAAGTATAATGGATGAGATTGGATGAGATGAGATTGAACACAGACGGCTAATATATTATGGACACGTAAGAAGAATGCAGAATGGAAGACTACCAAAAGCTGTCTACGCATGTAAAATTGAAAGAAGGAGCAGAAAAGGAAGACTAAGAACAACCTGGAAGAATAACATTCAAAATTCAATGAGGAAATTTGGTGTAACAGATGAAGACACAGAGGGCAAAAAACGATGGAGAACTTTAATAAAGGGAAATCTGTGAATGTTTGTTGCAAACTGAGAGTCTATAAGTCCGTAATCATTTATATTTATTTAAATTCATGTTAATTACTAAGATTGGTTGGAGAAAACCCTCAATGATGAGGAAAATTCTCAAAATGAATGAAATTAATGCATATAGTAATGAAGACAAAATATAACATGAAAAGAAAAATAAACGCCTGACCGGATAATTGAACTCGTTACCTAAATGTACTGTAATATCTGAGTGAGTCTGAAGATTGTGATTTTATCACAGGTAGGAAGTGAAAAATTTCATCCAGAGGATTTGTAGTAACGGGAATAAAGTTGTTTATAGACGTCAATTCTTGAAATTGTTAAATCTTTGACGTAAATCCGCTAAACGTTTTCTTCTTTAAATCCTCTTACATCTTGTTTTCAAGACGAAATTCTTTTGAAGGAAGCAACTAAATCAAATTTTCTTTGTTACTAAAAAATTTTGCTGATACGATGTTGAATAAAACAGGAAATCAAAACTCTTTTACGTCAATTTCTTTGTTGCTAATACAGATATCCTACTGACAAAAGAACGATGAAATAACGTACAATCCCTTACATAGGATTGTCCATTTAAAAACAGTTATAAAATAAGATTTCTTAAAATTTCCTTACACAGTGAATGTAAAAAGTGTAGTCTCTATAGACAACTGGCTAGCCCCCCTGGTTTCCTCGACAGGGATCCCAAGTTCGAATCCTGGCAGTTCCAGAGGGCCATACCGGGATTTTCGTGTTTTTCTCGCGGTTCTCCCCTTTCCCGATTTCATTCAGCTCTGGCGTCTTCATATGACTATCCACGTACCCGTGCACAAACAATGGCAACCCGTTCTTCCGTGCTAAACATGTTGCAGTAAGTCAATTGGACGATGTTATACATCAACCGACTAAGCGCCATTATTTAAAAAAATTATATTTTGATGTCATCGGTTACACTGGCTTATGAAGTAAGTGTACGCACACTTTTAGCGCAAAATCTTTAAATATAGCCTTATTATTAAAGAAAAATGTAAACGCCATCAGTCCCATCAGAGATTCTATGTTTTGCAAACAAACGACTATGAAACCAGATCTTCATAAATGCTAATCTAAATTTTGCATCATGCAACTAAGCATCAAATGTTACCGCTCTTAGATTGTTGATGCATAACTGTCAAAGAATGAAAATAACTTGCAATATCCAGTATTGTTAGTTTGGCGCTACAATAATAATAGTGAAGATTGACTTAAACTTTAAACTTAGATAATGCCTCATAGCCGTCATAGCCGGTTGATACAGATCGCTGTCCAACCGTGTACCCTGGGGGTCCGTCGGCCCCAGCTGTGCTCACAACAGCAACAGGGCGCGTCCCCGGGTGGCGGATAGGGGAACGGTCGGTGGTTTGCTTGCATTCCTCCCGGCTAGGTCCAGTCCGGACCCGCGGGCCATTTGTGAGGTCGTCAGGACTCGAGCGACCTGACGTACTACATAGCTCGTGCTGCGCCCACTCCAGCAGCAAAACGCGTCCCCTCGGTGGCGTAGTGGGGAAAAGGTCGGTGGATCTGCTAGTCAGTCCTCCCTTCCAAGTCCGATGGACTCGCGGACCATGAGTGGGGTCAGCAGGGAAAATGAGGGCCCTGCTGTCAAACCTTTGCGTCCCGGCCCACAAGCGGGAGCATGGGCCGCTGTTGGCGGAGCGGTGGGAGACTGGGGATCAGAAGCCCCTTTCTCTTGGTTCGATGGAACCCGAGACCATCTGTGGGGGCACCATGGGAGATGAGCACCCTGGATGCCTACATTGCTCAGTGCGCTGCCTCACAGCAGCTATACGACTAGGCTTAGTCTTGCGAACGGGCTGGTTGGGACAATACCGGGCATAATGCTGGGAATTACCACCAGGTCAATAAGCTCGGGGAAAGGAGGAAGCGCGGTCTTTGTTGGTGGGATTTAGCGCCGACTCTGGAACCGAGTGACCCAAGGACAATCTGTGAGGTCGTCAGGAGTTGAGCGACCTGACGTACTAATGCTCAGGCTGGACCCACTTCAGTAACCAAACACGTCCCCAGCTGGTGCACTGGGAGAAAGGTCGGTGGATCTGGTAGAGAGTCCTCCCGGTCAAGTCCAAGGGACTCGTGAACCATTAGTGGGGTAGGCAAGAGTTGAGCGCCTTGTCGTACTATTTGCTCATCTGTTGGAGCTTGCGAGCTCCGTGCTGGCCCACAACAGCTGCAGAAGGCGTCCCTGGGGGCACACCAGGGCTCGGCTCGGACCAGTGCAGAGGGGAGCAACTGTACTGGTTCCTGGCTCGGCCTACGGGCCCGTCGACAAACTGTGGGGTCGCCAGGAGATGAGCACCTGGATGTACTAAAAGTCTCACACTGTTGGGCTTGTAGCCCTAGCCGGTCTCACAACGGCTGCAGGACACGTCCCTGGAGGTAGAACAGGGGAATGGTCGGTGGATCTGCGACAGCAGTCCTCCCGGCTAGGCGCATGGAGTCCGTGGACCAACTGTGGGGTCGTCAGGAATGAGCGACCTGATGTACTATGTAGCTCAGCAATTCCCAGAACTTGCAAACTCCAACACCCTCTCCCTGAGGTGTTGGTTTAAGGACCGTGAACTTGAACGTGGACGTGAACATAGGATAGGGAGGACTATAACTAGGACTTGGGAGTATGGTCATGACGACCGAGGTATCCCAAGGGGTGGGGGAAGGGCCTAGATGTCCAACCGTGTATCCAAAGATAAGAAACAAATAATAGTGTTTTCATGGAAATGGGGAGTGGCCTTACAGACACTCTGTATATTTTCGTACATAAAAAAAGTTTATTTTCGGTTCTTCTTCCATCTCTCAAACATTGTAATAGTAGGCCTACATTACGATGCGAGGTTGGAAAGAGTTTTTTACAAAAGTGAGGAAAATGTTTAAAACCCGAGCGAAAGCGAGGTTTTTAATATCGGAGATTCTGTAAAACACTTTACAAACGTGCGTTGTACATTTTTTTTTTGCTATGGTGTTTTCAAAATAATAAATAATAGTAAAATAATAATACATTTGTTGGAAATATTTGCGTTTATTATAAACAACTGGCTGTTGTTTATTAATTAAAACTACAGGAGGCCGTAACACTAATCAGTTCTAAAGTGGTGGAAAGTACGTATTTATTGTTTATCCATCCATAGTAATTCTGCCCGAGGGCAGGACTTTCACTGCAATCATAGAATTTGCATGTTATGCTTTGCAGCTTTACTAGGGAATAATAGGTGTGGTAGCTTCCCGTTGTTCTCCACACCGGTGAAGGATGATGATGATAATGATAAGGATGATGATGAAGGCCGGATAATTTTCGGGGACCGTTGGGCCCTAACCTTCCCGACATTTGCCTTACAGGTGAGGAAAAAACCCGAAAGAACCCTCACCCAGGAGCCTGTCCCGACCGGGAATCGAACCAGGGCCCGCTGCGTGACATGGCAGCACGCTACCTCGAGACCACAGCGGTGGACTTATTGTTTTATATTGTTTCAAATAAAGTTCAGTTCATTTAAAATGCAGTGATTTGTTTCGTATAATGTATATTAACACTACCTTTTGGATATTTTTTTGTATACACATTGTATGTAGTATACATAGAGGGCAGTGGTTTTACTTCCCACATGTGGTTTGTAATATTTAATATTACAGTATTGTTATTTTATTACAGTATAGCTATTTAGATTTGCAACCTCGAAATGTAGGAAGTTGAATTTTCAATCATGGTCGCTACTGCTGTAAGTACGACAAAACGCACTATCGCGCAAAAATGAACTTTAGCACAGCCTTCTAGATAATTTCATTGCAGGAACATTAAGCGTTATAGTAATTTGGATGGAGGGAATTTTGTTGTTAAATTGGTATAATTGAAGTGAGGCTCAGAGAGAGGAAGTGTTACACAAGTGTGAATGCAGATGTCTCTCATTAACGGCAAACGTAATGTCCTGTAAAAAGCATCATAACAAAAGAAAGCATCTCTCAAATGAGAGGATCATTTGAAACATGATTTAAGCAGCGAGATAGCAGTTACACTTCCAGGAATCCTTTAAAATAAATGTTTATATCTCTGCTCTCGAACGAATCTCGTCAAAATGGATGAAGAAACAGCTGATCTCTTTCGTTTGACTATTTAACTCATGCACCAAATGGTAGTCAATGACCAATCCAGCTTCAATGCATTTTGTTTTACAATCAATATCAGTCGTGTTTCGCATCGCTCTTTATCGAATTCTCTTCACCACCTCCTGCTTTTGTGATAGAAAAAGCTCCTCCTTTTTAATATTTTGAACAGGTCAGAGCATTATTTTGCACTAACTGACTCTCCAACAAATACATTGAATATAGCAAATAATGGACAGATTTCTTCGAACTACACATTTGATAATTGTGTGTTTGATAATCGTGTTTTAAAATAATGATTTCACTGAGTTGTTTACTAAAAAAATTAATTAATAATCTATAATGTTGGTTATAATATACAGTTTGATGTGTTTCATTTTTTCTCCACTAGAGAACATTCTTACAATATTGGGATCCTATTTGGCAATAGATAATATGATCAAGTTGCAGTGGATGAACAAATGAATCAAGACCAAACAATTCTGAGTTGTCTTCAAATATTGCCGTTTACATTAAATATCTAAATAGTTTGAAATACCGGTAACTATATTTACATAATGATTTTTGAGTAAACAGCTTAATTTTATTCGTTGAATAGTCCTAACAAATGCCACTCATGATTTCCAAATCCTCTAAACAATTTGACGAGTCACAAAGTGTGCGTATACTCACTTCATGAGCCAATGCAACAGATGGCATCAAAATCTCAATTGTCGCTTAGCCGGTTGATGTATAACATAGTCCATTAATAGATATATTTGTATGTTAATTCACAACAATCGTGTTTCTAACCTCTGAATTCCATACATGCCATAGTTTTATAGAAAAGGTAGCATGGTAGTGCAAAAAAAAGGGTTGTAAGCAGTTCTCTAAAATAAGGTACCCTATTTTATCCTCTATGTCCCGCGGTTCTTAGGCGCCATGCTTAGAGCAGAATTACAGGACTTACATTGTTTCTAGTCTACATGGGGAAGAAATTTTCTCATGTAATTTTGGCCAACACCATGCTGAACCAGCATCGTGAGGAATTTGGGTAGCTACTATAACTAGCGGCTCCTGGTTGAGAAAACCAGCTGTAACGGCTGGGGACCCGACATGATGATCAGACGTCACTGCTAAACCGGTTGGATAATCGTTATAGATTGATAGATGTCAAAACTGTAAATCAATTGGATAAATAGACGAATCTATAGATAATACTTCGTAGTTCTCCTCGGTCACAGCGCGAAATTCCAGCGCAGTTACAAATAATTTCACAAATAGAAAAACACAACTGTTCTTCAAGGACTGCTATTTGTTAGCATTGTTATAATTACTGTTGTTATTAATGATATTATGGTTATACTGTTACTGTTATTATTTTTAATATTTGTTGTTTTTGTTATGATTATGAATATTAATATTATTAATTTATCAATAAGACATTGTGTTTTTCTGAAAATAATCACGAGCAACGAAATCGCGAATGATTTTCTCTAATGAAAAACTCGACGTCGAGTTAGATTTGGAGTGACTATTTAGCGAATAATACATCAGAAGCTAAAAATAATTATAATGTTTAATATTTACCAAATGTGAGGTTATGTAATTCGCTCATACTTTCGGGCGATTTGTAAGCCGGCTGTATAGTTATAAATAGTATATCTTTACTGTTAAATCTCTTTGTATGAGAAATAACTATTAACAATAATTCAGATTCATTATGCAACATTTAATCCAGATATAATGAGAACAGTTAAGTCTCATAGACTGCGATGGGCAGGACATGTGGCATGATTGGGAATGAAAGACATACATGGAAGCTTCTTGTAAGAAAACCAGAGGGAAAACTTCCAGTTGGTAGACCAAGAATTGGGTGGGAGAATAACATTAACTATGATTTGAGGGAAGTATATTATACAGGGGATGATTGGAAAACATTGGCCAAAGTTAGTGATGTATGGAGAGCTTATGTCCGCGCGGCCATGAACCTACGGGTTCGATAGTGCCAGTTAGTTAGTTAGTTAGTTAGTTAGTTAGTTAGTTAGTTAGTTAGTTAGTTAGTTAGTTAGTTAGTTGGTTAGTTGGTTAGTTGGTTAGTTGGTTAGTTGGTTAGTTGGTTAGTTGGTTAGTTGGTTAGTTGGTTAGTTGGTTAGTTGGTTAGTTGGTTAGTTGGTTAGTTGGTTAGTTGGTTAGTTGGTTAGTTGGTTAGTTGGTTAGTTGGTTAGTTAGTTAGTTAGTTAGTTAGTTAGTTAGTTAGTTAGTTAGTTAGTTAGTTAGTTAGTTAGTTAGTTAGTTAGTTAGTTAGTTAGTTATTTCTTTAGTTAGTTAGTTTAGTTAGTTAGTTAGTTAGTTAGTTAGTAGTTATTTAGTTAGTTAGTTCGTTAGTTATTTAGTTAGTTAGTTTAGTTATTTAGTTAGTTAGTTAGTTAGTTAGTTTAGTTCGTTCGTTATGTTCTTTAGTTGTTAGTTAGTTAGTTCGTTCGTTCGTTAGTTTCGTTAGTTAGTTAGTTAGTTAGTTCGTTAGTTAGTTAGTTAGTTATGCAACAATTAATATTTTTAGAGCAGTAGAACTAACTTTTTTTTTTGTAATTTATGAAGTTGTTTTCTTTTGTCATTTCTTGCTGTACCATATCGATCATACATTGTTCAATCGATATCCTTGTCAAAGAAGTTTATTAGTGGAGATATCTCTCATTACAAACAGGAAGAGGGACGATTATCAACAGGAAGAGGTACGATTATATTAGTCTGTAAGTTAAATAGTCATATTAAAATTACCATTACTACACAAGTTTTATTATTAAATATTAAACAATTACAATTATTGATATTTTTATTAATAATGTTATTACCATTATTACCTTGTTGTTAATATTATTATTATTATTATTATTATTATTATTATTATTATTATTATTATTATTATTATTATTTCCATTATAACATTGATGTTAATATTTGTATTACGATTATTATTACTATTATTATTATTATTATTATTATTATTATTATTATTATTATTATTATTATTATTATTTCCATTGTCATTAATATCATGGTTTCTTATTGTTTATAATTAATATTAGTATCACTATTAACATTTGATTATAATTATATTATCATCGTTATTACTATTGTTATTATTAACATTATTATTATTATTATTATTATTATTATTATTATTATTCCATATTAGGAAAAATATAAGAAAAACGTTTGAAATGGTATGGACTCGTCATAAGAATGGAAGAAGAGAGAATACCAAAGAAGATCCTTACTGGAAAGCTAATGGAAGAAGTGAAAGAGGCAGACCTAGAGAACGATGGATGGATGGATGGATGGAGTGAGGAGAAGTATGGAAACTAGAGATTGAGGGAAGAAGAGCTTTAGACAGGAACCTCTGACGACAAATCACTTTGGGTTGAAGGAGAAACACTGTATTGTGGAATATTCCTAAATAAAAAAATATTGTTATTATTGTTATTTTTTATTATTATTATTATTATTATTATTATTATTATCGTTATAGTTATTATCGTTATTATCGTTATCGTTATTATCGTGATCGTTATTATCATTATTATTATTATTATTATTATTATTATTATTATTATTATTATTATTATTATTATTATTATTACTGCTATTTGCGTGTAATTGAGTCTGCTGGTTTGTAACGAATGTAATTAGACGGTTAAAGAAAACAAGCAGGTACTGCAGTGCGTGATTGTAATTCGGAAAGTGTACGTTTTAAAGTACTGCAGCAGCTAATAGAGAGGGTGCGTTACTTGTGCTCGGATTCCTGCGGGCTGAGGCTACAAAACAACCTGAATAAACAACTATCACATTATCAAATTTAAAGCCGCGGACTCTGTTCGCAAATACCACGTTCTAATTCAGGACGTGTTTTTGTGATACACTCACCGCCCAGCCTTCATTTCTTGTACCAGTCTTTACCAGTGCATCATTTCCAAATAAAAAAAAAACTAAGTGTAATCTTTATAAGTAATGCCACGAGTGATTTCCAAATTATCGATAAACTCACGACTCACTAAGTGAGGAGTGAATTTATCTAGAGAATTTGGAAATCAAGAGTGGCATTTGTTAGGACTATTTAACGAATAAAATTAAGCTGTTTATTAATTATTTTATAGCCGATTAATGTTTTAAATTCTTTGTGAAGAGCGTCTAAGATTGAATTTCATAGGATGAAATTTCGGGAAGGAATAAGTCAAAATGTTGAGGGGATAACTATTAATCACAAATAATTTTTAACTATAGTTATTTTAAAATATTTATATATTTAATGTAAACGGCGATGTTTGAAAACAAATCAGAAATGTGAGGTTATGTTCATTCACTGCTGCATGATCATATTATTTATTGTCAAATAAGATCGCAATATTCTAAGAGTGCACCCAAGTGGAGAAATAATGAAACACATCAAACTATATATCATAATCAACATTACGGGTTATTCATTTATTTTTAGTAAATAACTCAGATCAAGGAATCTTTTCATTATTTGCTATATTGAATGTATTTGTTGGAGAAAAATAATGCTTTGACCTGTTCAGAACATTAAAAAGGAGAAACTTTTTTATCACAAAAGCAGGAGCTGATAAAGAGGAATCGATAAAGAGCGAGGTGAAACACGACTGTCATTGGGTTGTAAAACAACATTCATTGAAACGTGATTGGTCATTGACTAGCATTTGTGGCATGAGTTAAATAGTCATAAGTTATGCCACGAGTGATTCCAAATTATCGATAAATTCACGACTCACTAAGTGGTTGTAAATCAAAATTCATTGACTCCCATTTGGAGCATGAGCTAAATAGTTACAAGTAATGGCACGAGTGATTTTCAAACCATCGATAAATTCACGAGTCGCGAAGTGACAAGTCAATTTATCTAAAGGATTTTGAAATCAAGAGTGGCATTTATTGGGACTATTTAACCAATAAAATTAAGATGTTTACTCACAAGTCATTATTTAAATATAGTTATTTTTTTTTTAATTCCCAAGGTAGTCCTTGCGACATTTCTGGAGTTCTCTCCTGGCATGGCGTACTTGTAACCTACTTCTGAGGTTGGGACGCCTGGAAGGCGAGGTTACACTGCCCCGATGATATGAGAGTTAATCTAATTAGGCGAATATGATATTGATTATAATGATAGCCAGATGGTGTTCCGGGACCGTTTGGACCTTAAAGTTTCCTGACATTTATTTTACAGATGAGGAAAAACTCCGAAAAAACCTCAGCCAGGAAACTTGTCCCGACCGGGGATCGAACCCGGGTACGCTGTGTGAGAAGGCACCACGCTACCTGGAGATCACAGCGGTGGACTTATTTTAAAATATTTATATATTTAATGTAAACACAGATGTTTTAAAACAAATCAGAAATATGGGGTTTATGTTTCATTTTCTTATTCACTGCAACTTGATCATGATTCTTTATCGCAATATTATAAGATTAGCACACCCTAGTTGAGAAAAAATAAAACACATTAAAGTTAATATTATCGACGCAACATTATAGGTCATTTATACTTTATTTTAATGAAAACAACTCAGTAAATCATTGTTTAAAACCACAATTATTGAACACACAATTAGCAAATGTGTAGTTTCGAAGGAATCTGTTCATTATTTGCTATATTCACATGTATTTGCTTTAAGATGTCAAACACTTGCAAAATAATGATGTGACCTGTTCAGAATATTAAAAAATGTAGCAGCTTTCTTTATCACAAAAGCAGGAGGGTGGTAACGAGTCTTCTATACAATAATGAGTGAACCACGAATAGTCATTGGTTGTAAAACAAAATTCATTGAAACGTGATTCTTCTTCAATGACTTTCAATTTGGGGCATGAGTTAAATACTCTACTTAACAGGCGTATTGTTATTAAAGGAAGCCACGGCCGCGCGAACATAAGCTCTCCATACGTCCCTACACCCAACTTTTCTCAAAAAGCAAATTAAACACATATAAAACTGTTATTTTTTTTTAGGAAATAACGCTATGAGGTATTATATATTTAGGTACAATTTTATCACAAAACCTCAATAATTATTATTCATATTATTATTCTTATTCTTATTATTATTGTTTATATTATTATTATTATTATTATTATTACTACTATTATTACTATTATTAATGTTACTATTCCTACTATTATTATTATTATTATTATTATTATTATTATCATTATTATTATTATCATTATTAGTAGTATTACTATTACTACTATTATTACTATTATTATGATTATTATTATTACTATTATTATGATTATTATTATTACTATTATTACTATGACTGATACTATTATTATTATTATTATTATTATATTAATAATTACTATTGATTATCATTATCATCGTCATTTATTATTATCATATATTATTTATTATTTGTTGTGATTATTTTATTAAAATTTAGTAGTATTATTTTTATATATTATTTTATTATTTTTTTATTATTTATTATTGTTTATTATTACTGTATTTTATTGTTTTTTATTATTACCTTTATAATTTATTATTATTATTATTATTATTATTATTATTATTATTATTATTATTATTTATGTATTATTGTTATGTATTACTATTAATATTATAATTTATTACTAATAGTTTTATTTGATGATATTATTAATTAATGAATTAATTAATTCCATGGCGCGACAGGCCTAGATGGTCCTTAGCCTACCAGCCGAATGCTGGCCTCACATCCACATGTGTCAGTCACAGAAGTAGATGATCATCTAATCAGTGTAGGGGTGGCATGTGGTCAGCATGTCGAATCCCCAGCCGTTATATCTGGAGTCGCTACTTATTGTAGCTACCCAACTGCCTCACGAGTCTGGGGAAGCACCGGTCCCATACTGGCCGAAATACCATTATTTTTATTACAATAATTTATTTTATTATTATTTATTATTATCATTTATTATTATAATTTAGTAACATTATCATTATTAACCCTAATATTAGTGAGAACTTTGACAAAAGTGAAGATAAAGTGCACACATTGAAGATCCCGAGGGAAGCGGGTTGCTGTAAGAAAGGAGTAAAGAGAACAAACAGTTGTTCTCGTGTAAAAGTACAATTAACACGTGACCACGCCCACATGCGTTCCCATGGCAACCGGCACACTCCACCCTGTGTGATATTTCTGCAACAACATCGAATTGCTTTCAAAAATACTCCCTTCCGAGTTATAAATTTAACAAAACTTCCCTTCTGAGAGGCGTACAAGCACTTATAAGGGAACCTTTCCCACTGTAGGAAGCGAAACATTTGTAATGTGTAACGTCATATTTAATGAAACATAAATTATAATTAAAACAATAAAATTACGTCACACATGAAGTGCGAGTTCCTCATTTTAAGTGCAATTTATGATTCGATTTTCGTGATTTAAGGAATAAATCTTTCTTTGAAAATACTTCACAACATATGATGCGAAAATCTTTTCTAAGTTCCAATCATACATCATGTGCATGCACCAACAAACTCGAAGCGGTTTACACTATTGAATCACGGGATACACCCAACATATACACGATATTTAACGAACCTATCGCAATTTAAATAATCTAACCTTTGAAAGACAACCTAAAAGCTAGCCTAACGTAATTTAATTCCTCTAACCTGTGAAAGACCAGCCTAAAAGCTAGCCTAATGTAATTTAAGTACTCTAACCTGTGAAAGACCAACCTAAAAGCTAACCTAACGCAATTTAAGTACTCTAACCTGTGAAAGATCAACCTAAAGCTAACCTAACGCAATTTAAGTACTCTAACCTGTGAAAGACCAACCTACAAGCTAACCTAACACAATTTAAGTACTCTAATTTGTGAAAGACCAACCTAAAAGCTAACCTAGTGCAATTTAAGTACTCTAACCTGTGAAAGACCAACCTAAAAGCTAACCTAATGCAATTTAAGTACTCTAACCTGTGAAAGACCAACCTAAAAGCTAACCTAACGCAATTTAAGTACTCTAATTTGTGAAAGACCAACCTAAAAGCAACCTAATGCAATTTAAGTACTCTAGTCTGTGAAAGAATGCAGACTGATTTTATTTACTATAAGCTAATTAGTACAGACTCTATGCTGGCTGCACTGGAACACAGAATATTCGTTAAAATAAATATGGCTGTCACGTGTTCATTTAGTTCAATATCCTGAAAAAATTTAAATAATCGTTAAAAAAAGCATGTAAAAATCATTGTAAATTGTGGGAAATAATTTGAAAAATGAAACTCTTAGTATAAAATTTGAAAGGAGTTTATGAAGTTATTTAAACAGTCATGTCATATTTTGTAAATTTTAACCGAACTTTATTCTCAAATACTCGTAATCTTCTTTCCTCCCTTAAAGTAAGAGTCCATGTTTCACGTATCATATAGGCCTAACTGGGAGGATAACAGTTCTATATATGTTCTGTTTAATGTACATACATATATCAACTTATTATTAGTTTCAATGTGCTTTCTATCACATCTATTTAATATGCAATTCTATGAACCATACATTAACATTCAAAAAGCTAATTTTAATTCTATGATTGAATATTTGAAATGATAAATTTAGCTGCACTGATTTCATATCAGCAAAATCAATTTAAATAGCAGTTAAAGTGAACTTAAAATTCATGAATTAATTTGTATAATGTGGAATAAATTTAAACTTCAAATACAACGATTGTAAAAACAGATAGACCGCCAGATCAGGCTCTGCCGTCTAGATTTCCAATGTGAGCGCATCTCTTTTTGTCAACAGTTTCCGATCCCTTAGTTGAATACATAAACGGCATGAAGTCTCATCAGTGGCATACAATGCGTTTTACTTCACCAATACATTTCTACTAGAGGATATGCATTTTGAAAGACACAGCACTGAATTGTTTTGTATTTACTCTTATCTGTAGTCAGTGCGACAATGTTTGTTTAGTGTAATGGGTGAAAATTGACAGTTTTTGAATAAAAATCACAATTTTTGTTTATTATTATTATTATTATTATTATTATTATTATTATTATTATTATTATTATTATTATTATTGTTGTTATTATTATTATTATTGTTATTAATATTATTATTAATCATTATCATCACCTTATTATTATTACAATTATTATCATTAATATTATTAATAATAATAGTATTACCATTATTATTATATTATTATTATTATTATTATTATCGTTATTATTATTATTATCCTTATCATTATTATTGTCATCATTATTACTACCATTATCAGTAATCATTATTATTATTATTATTATTATCATTATTATTATTATCATTACCATTATTATTATTTCATTATAATTATTATTATTATTATTATTATCATTATTATTATTATTATTAATCGTTATTACTATTATTAATCATTATCGTTATCATTAATCATTATTATTATCATTATTATCATTATAATTATTATCATCATTATTATTATTATCATCATTATCATTATTATTATCATTATCATTATTATTATTATTATCATTATTATTATTAATCATTCCCTCAGGGGTCCTCATCTAGGGGATATGTGGATAGCGACCACAAGGTGCCCAAGCTGTGCAAAACATTTCTTCCACTTACTTGTGTTTTGCACTCTTCTAACTTTACTATCTAACCTCTCTTGGTTAACTCGACCCCGACGCTATTAGGGCATCCAAGGCAGGGAGTCTTTCCTTTCTTCCATTTCTTATTTCCTTTATTTTATTTTCTTTTCCACAAAAGCCTGACCAGAGACTATAAGATGGCAGCCGCATCACTGGTCTTGCCTTCCTTTGGTCAGCAACCAATCGAAGGGACTATTATTATGATTTCAAATCTTATACGAGAATTTCCCGGAAGGATCATGCTGGAGGGAAAATTTTCTATAGGATCGTAACAGGCCTTGGCCTAATATATGGAAGGAAGAAGAAGAAGATTATTATTATTAATCGTTATCATTATTATTATCATTATTATTATTATCATCATCATCATCATCATCATCATCATCATCATCATTATTATTATTATTATTATTATTATTATTATTATTATTATTATTAATCATTATCATTATAATTGATTTTATTAAACACAATGTGTACATTTAGAATTTTCACCAGTCTTTTGTATTTTTGGTGAGAGGCTGAGTTCTGCTTTGGCATTTCATTAGGTGGTACCTGGAGCATGGCTCGTCGCAAAGCTTACATCTGCAGTCCTCCTTCGGGTCGTGGTATGACGGATTCTGACATATTTTCCAGTGGAAACCATGCGCGGCGAAGCGTGTGTATTATTATTATTATTATTATTATTATTATTATTATTATTATTATTATTATTATTATTATTATTAAATCCAACATTGATTGAAGCAATTCAAAATCTATATTCAGAATCATATAGTAAAAATGGGAAAGTACTTGTCTAAAGGTTTTCAAACAAATAAAGGATTACGACAGGGATGCTGTATATCTCCAACATTATATAAGATTTATGCTGAAAAAGCTATTGAAGAATGGAAAAAAATTTAAACCGATGGGAATACCACTAGTTGATAATTCAACAATATATACACTCCAGTTTGCAGATGACCAATTGATATTGGCTCAAGAATTTGAAGATATAGAATATCTCACTAGAAAATTAATACAAGAATATGGTTTATGGGGTTTAAAGATCAATATGGATAAATCTAGATATATGACAATAGGGGATCTTCCTCAAGATTTAATACTAGAAGAAAATTTACGGACAATTAAATACACTGAAGAATATAAGTATTTGGGAATTAAAATTACTAAAGATGAAAAACAAGAAACAGAGATAAGAAACAGGATCAATATAGGAAAGTATGCTATATCTGCCCTAAATGGAATAGTATGGGACAAACATATCTTCAAAGAAACAAAATAAAACTATTTTTAATACAATAATCAGAAGCTGATGGAGCTGATGTGTGGGCTTTAAATGCACAAATGAAAAAAAAATTACTCGCCACTGAAATGGACTACTGGAGACGTGCTGCACGAATATCCAGGAAGGATAAAATCAGAAATTCATATATAAGAAAAATGCAGGTACAATATTCAATATTAGATTTTATAAAGAAGAAACAAATTAGTACGGACACATTAGAAGGATGGAAGAAGGAAGACTACCTAAGATAATAATGGATTGGGAACCACAGGGAAGGAAAAAGAAGGGTAGACCAAATATTACGTGGATTCAGGGAATCAATGAAACTAAGAGGGAATGGGAAATAGAAGAAGATATATGGATGAACAGACAAGAATTGAAAAATGTTTTGAAACAAATGTGTAGTTAACTGTGAACATGGGTACAGGAAAATGTATATTCCTTGTAAACGCCGGAATAATAAAAAAATTATTATTATTATTATTATTATTATTATTATTATTATCATTATTATTATTATCATTATTATTATCATCATCATTATTGTCATCATCATCATCATTATTATTATCATTACTATTATCATGATTATTATCATTATTATTATTATTATTATTATTATTATTATTATTATTATTATTATTATTATTATTATTATTATTATTATTATTATTATTATTATTATTATTATTATTATTATTATTATTATGAGGTGAAAGGTGACTTGAAATGAATGATTGCAGATGAAATGACATGACGAGAAGGGAACAGAAGTGGAGATTATTGGGGGATAGAAATTTGGGAAATGGGAGAACTAGAGAAAGTCGAAAGCTCTCGGTGTAGCGCACCACCAATACATCTCCGGAATCAGTAGGAAGTAGATAATTGTGCACCCGGTAGCGCAATAGCTGGAAACAAATGGCAGTCGTGGGATGACAAAAATGTACACAGCTAATCTTTATTCAGAGCGCGGTTTTGTCTAACTCCAGTTCTTTTGTTACCATTTAATTTACAGACTCGTGATGCCCCTGTGATTAACATAAACTCCCTCCTCGTACATCTCTATGCTGCATGGTTGGTAATATCAGTGCCCACATTCTATGGAGAGACGTTTCTAAAAAGTAACTACTAATTGGACCGCATTCTGCATAAACGAACTAAGCCACAAGACATCCGAAAACTGACAAGGAAAGTGTCAACCATTGTATGCCGAAACTTACCTTGAAATTTCTTCCACATAAGTGTTGTGATGTACCAAAACTATGTCCAAAAAATTGTTAGCCGTTATTAACTACAAGGCACTAAAATCCAGCGCCAAATCTCTCATTTAAAATATAGGGAAGTAATACAAAAGATGAACAGACAGGTAAATGGGGAAAACTTCAAAACAGTGAGCTACATGGTATGTACGTACAGGAACCCATATAAAATAAGAACAGTTAAGCCTCGTAGACTGCGATGGGCAGGACATGTGGCACGAAAGAGGAATGAAACAAATGCATTGAAGCTTCTTATAGGAAAACCATAAAGTAAACGCCCAGTTGGTAGACCAAGAATGAGGTCGGAGAATAATATTATCCATGATTTGAGGGAAGTAGATTATACAGGGAATGATTAGAAAACTTTAGCTCAGAATATGAATGTATGGAGAGCTTAGGTGCGCACGGCCATGAACCTACGGATTCGATAGTGCCAGTGAGTTAGTTACTTAATTAGTTAGTTAGACTGCGATGAGCAGGGCATGTGGCACGAAAGGGGAACGAAAGAGGTGCAAGGAAGCTTCTTGTAGGAAAACCGCGGTAAGAAAACGCCCAGTTGGTAGACCGAGAATGTGGTGGAAGAATAATATTAAACATGATTTGAGGGAAGTAGATTTTACAAGGGAAGATTGAAAAACATTAGCTCAGAATAGGGATGTATGGAGAGCTTAGGTCCACGCGGCCATGGGCCTACGGGTTCGATAGAGACAGTGAATTAGTTAGTTAGTTAATATAACGCCTGAGTTGGTAGATTGGAAAACCCTGACTACCTGCCATCCCCTCCGCGTCCCGCCTCAATTCACTCCGCTCTTATCCATGCAGGGAGTCCATCAACAGGATTGATGTTGCTGGATTCTGACTTCGATTTCTGTGCCTTGCCGTTAAAAACGAAATTCTGGAAGAAATTTCAAGGCTGGTTTCGGCATGCAGTGGTTGGCAGTTGTCTTCTTAGTAAGAGAAGAAAGAGAATTGACACTACATTCCTAGCATATTTTCCGCGTACATATTTAATGAGCAATTTTTAAATTAATAATATAGCACATGATTACAACCTAGAAATATCTTCAATAAAAACTGAAGTAATGGTCCAGCATGGCAAAGAAATGGAAGGCAGAGTTACGTTACCCCGATGATATGATGGGTGATAAATGATAATGAAGCACCAGGAGAGTTCTCTAACCTAAACAACCTAAATTCCAGACCATGGGCAACCACAGGAATAATTCCCTTTAAGAAAATATTCCTATGGCTTGACAGGGAATCGAACCCGGGACCTCACGAGCAGGAGTCAGAAACGCTGACCACTAGCCCATGGTGCTTGTGTGGCTCAGAAATTTGGACTCTGAATAAACAGACAATTAAAAGAATAGAAAAAGCAGAAATGAAATATTTAGGATTTGTGGCAGGATATACTTTAATCGATAAAAAACGAAGTGAAGATATCCGTAAAAACTACAAATATTCAGTTTGATAGACAAAATAGAAGAGTATAGGAGAAAATGGTATGAACATGTCTGCAGAATGGATGCCAACAGATTGCTTTCGAAAAATCTGAACTATCAACCAAGAGGAGGAAAAGAGATCGGGGACGCCCACGAAAGAGATGGACACAGCAACTATGATACTTGGAGCCGGAACGAACCAATACTGTTTGATCCTTGTAATAATAATAAGAAGAAGAAGATTTACGTAAATCAAGTAAAGATCAAATTAGAAATTAAGAAATAAGAAGGCAGTTGAATATTCAGACAACAGGTGAATGGAACCAACATATATCCCACATGACACCAGATACAATTGTACACATAGCAAGAGATAAGTTACCAGAGGATGGGATAAAGACACCTGGAAGACCAAATAAGAGATGGAAGGACTCTGAATTCTGGGTGGAACAGGTCATGGACCTAAAACAAAGAGAAGAAGAGTAACAAGTATATTTTAATCTGCCACCACCTAAACTAAAATTGACAAGACACCTATAAAAGATTGTTAATGATAATCGAATGAATCAGAGTTCTTTGAGCGCCCGGTATATAATCAATACGTGCTTGTATGTAGTAATTAAATGAAATCTTGTGTCACGTGATCAGATATTATGCGCTGAATAAACAATGCAATCTTGTAATATCAATGTGGATGTGATTATCGGAAATATACGCTTCTCTTTCCAATAGAATGTCTCGAGCAGCAAAAATCTGAATTCCAATTCTCTCCGCTCCCGATATAGGAATTTACCATATAACCCGAGGGTAACTCCGTAACTATCACGCGACGAACTCTCGCGTTCAGTTTCCCTGAAAGATATAACTTATATTTTATCATCTAAAACATATGGCAAAAAAAATGTTATTTACCCTTGTTTTTGTATCAGCATTATCATTGCAACAAAATATATAGGGTGATTCACAATACCTATTAGAGATTTCTAGGGTTTGTAGGGGAAGACTTAGTAGATAAAGTTTTGATAAGAAACCCATGTCCGGAAAATAACATTTCGATGTAAAATAAGTTTGAAGATCGAAACATAATGGGCTGATATCGTGTGTCTTGTGTTTCAGAATAAGTAATACACACTTCTAGGGGTTATAGACGGAACATGGTAGATAAAGTTTTGATAAGAAACCCATGTCCGGAAAATAGCATTTCGATGTAAAATAAGTTTGAAGATCAAAACACAATGGGCTGATATCGTTGTGTCCTGTGTTTCAGAATAAGTATTACAAACTTCTAGGGGTTATAGAGGGGACATGGTAGATGAAGTTTTGATACGGAACCCATGTCGGAAAATATAATTTCGATGTAAAATAAATTTGAATATCAAAACACAGTGGGCTGATATCGTGTGTCCTGTGTTTCAGAATAAGTATTACAGACTTCTAGGGGTTATAGAGGGGACATGGTAGATGAAGTTTTGATTAGGAGCCCATGTCGGAAAATATAATTTCGATGTAAAATAAGTTTGAAGAGCAAAACACAGTGGACTGATATCGCGTGTCCTGTGTTTCAGAATAAGTATTACAGACTTCTAGGGGTTATAGAGGGGACATGGTAGATAAAGTTTCGATAAGAAACCCATGTCCGGAAAATAACATTTCGATGTAAAATAAGTTTGAAGATCAAAACACAATGGGCTGATATCGTTGTGTCCTGTGTTTCAGAATAAGTAATACACACTTCTAGGGGTTATAGACGGAACATGGTAGATAAAGTTTTGATAAGAAACCCATGTCCGGAAAATAACATTTCGATGTAAAATAAGTTTGAAGATCAAAACACAATGGGCTGATATCGTTGTGTCCTGTGTTTCAGAATAAGTATTACAAACGTCTAGGGGTTATAGAGGGGACATGGTAGATGAAGTTTTGATACGGAACCCATGTCGGAAAATATAATTTCGATGTAAAATAAATTTGAATATCAAAACACAGTGGGCTGATATCGTGTGTCCTGTGTTTCAGAATAAGTATTACAGACTTCTAGGGGTTGTAGAGGGGACATGGTAGATGAAGTTTTGATAAGGAGCCCATGTCGGAAAATATAATTTCGATGTAAAATAAGTTTGAAGAGCAAAACACAGTGACTGATATCGCGTGTCCTGTGTTTCAGAATAAGTATTACAGACTTCTAGGGGTTTTACTACGCCTGTCGAGTCGGAGGAAGATTTTCTTGTACGAATTCTGGCGGCAGCAGAAATTATTGAGCACACATCAGGTCTTGTGGGGCGTGTGTATGAAAACATGCGTCGCAGGTACACTTTGTGCAACGAACAACAGGGTCCCCACATGAAACCACACTTGTAGTACAACCTCTAGAAGTCAGTAATACTTATTCTGAAACACAAGACACACGAAATCAGCTCATTGCGTTCCGATCTTCAAATCTATTTTACATCGAAATGGTACGTTTCCGGACATGGGTTCCTTATATAAAAATGTATCTACTAAGTCCCCTCTACAACCCCTAGAAGTCTGTAATACTTATTGTGAATCACTCTGTAAAACAGTACATATTAAATTTCAAGAGTAGAAGTTCATCTTCAACATTTTTTTTATAGTAAGATGTTACGGTGCAGTGAAGATCTAAACTGAATTTCAGGTTTCATTTTGATATACTGTAATCAAAGAATAACATGTCTGTCAAATGTTCTATCTATCTTCGGGTTTTTACAGCTCCTGCCGTCTTCCCGTGCCAAACCTCAAAAACCTACGATCTTGTGCATCTTCAATGCTTAACCCTCTTGCTTTCATTGCTATCCTCATGTTTTCTCCCATGTTAACTTTGGTCTCCCTCTTTTCTTCTTTCTGGTCGGTTGCCATTGATATAATTTTTTCCGCCATCGCTCTTCTTCTATTCTTAAAATATGTCCTAAGCATTTTAATTCCTTCTCCTCAATTATTTTAATTATGTTTTCTTCTGCTTCCATTATGTTTCTAATTTCCTTATTTCTAACATGTTCTAATTTTGAATTTCTACAGCTTAGTCTATTCTTGTTGTACTTATTGATTGTTCATACATCACTTCTATATAGGGCAAACTCGGCGAATTTCGTGATTCAGATAATTTCGTTATTTTTTTATTTCGTTTGTACCGAAGTTTCATTGGCATCAAAAACAAGTTGTTTTTCTGTCTCATAGCTTGCGAGCTCCATACTGGCCCACAACTGCAACAGGACACGTCCCTGGGGGCAGACCAGGGCACGGCTCGGACCAGTGCAGAGGAGAGCAACTGTGCTGGTTCCCGGCTAAGCCCACGGGCTCGTGAACAAACGATGGGATCGCCAGGAGATGAGCACCTGGACGTACTAAAGTCTCACACTGTCTCGCAACGGCTCCAGGATGCATCCCTGGAGGTAGAACAGAGGAATGGTCGATGGATCTGCGACAGCAGTCCTCCCGGCTAGGCTCGAGGAGCCCGTGGACCAACTGTGGGGTCGTCAAGATTGAGCGACCTGACGTACTATGTAGCTCAGCAATTTCCCTGAAGTTGCGACTGGAACACCTTCTCCCTAAGGTATTGGTTTTATTGCCGAGAACCTTGAACGTGGACGCGATAGTTAAGGGAGGACAAGTATCTGGGCCTTGGGAGTATGGTCTCTGACCGAGGTATCCCAAGGGGTGGAAGCATGGGCCGGATGTCTCATATATATGGCAGAAAGTCTAGTTTCTTGCTGTGTTTTCATATTTGTGATAACAGCGTTCCTTGGGTGTATTTTATGTTAACTTGTTTTCATTCACGTTAGCAGTTGTTAGATGTAATACTTGTCTGTTTGTGTAGATACAATGTGAACTGTGGTTCCAAGGGTTCACTGTTTACAGGTGGAATTTCAAATGCATTGGATGTAACATGGAGAGTGATTCAAAGGTTTTTCATGAAATTGTTCTAATACTATCACGAAATTACCCGAGTTTTTCAAACCTCCAGAAAAAAATAGATATATAATTTATGTCATATTGGTAATAAAATAAAATATATATTAGACAACTCACCATATATATTTCACGCATATATCCTTAACTGTAATATTCCTAAGACTCCAACCACAAACTTTCATAATATTAAGGTATGATTGTCTAAAACCTTAGTACCACGAAATTACCCGAGTTTGTTAAATTGCAACAGATTCCACCAATGTTATACCAATATATTTTTTGGTGTCTTTCCAAATATGCTTATCCCAACATACAGAGTTTAACGATGGATATTATTTTGCTACTCAATTCAATTCTACGCTCTATATTCTCTTCGCCTATACCTTCAATCTTATCTATAATTATTCCCAAATGTTCAGTTTGTTTGACTTGTTTTATTTGAATTCCTTCTTCCAACATTAAATTTTCTCTTTCCGTCAATTAATCTATTTTTAAAAAGAAGCCTTGTGTTTGAAATAAATTTCTGACAGTGTAACCACTCCCTGAACTTGAATAGATAGTCGCATTATATGTAATTTTATGCAATAACTAACTCGTTGCTTTATCAAACACGTAGGTTCATGGCCCCGCGGACATAAAACTCTCCATACATCCCTATCCTGAGATAATGCCTTCCAATCATTCACTGTGTATTCTACTTCCCTTAAATCATGGCTAATAATGTTATTTTCCCACCTCATTCTTGATCTACCTACTGGGAGCTTTCCCTCTGGTTTTCCTATAATAAGTTTCCATGAACCTCTTGCATCCCCCATATGTGCCACATGTCCTGATCATCGCAGTCTACGAGACTTAACTGTTCTAATTATACCTAGCTTCCTATACATATCATGTAGCTCACTACCAAAAATTGTCCTAAGAACTTTATTCTCAAATACTCGTAATATTTTCTCCTCCCTTAAAGTAAGAGTCCATGTTTCACATCCATATAATATAACTAGGAGAATAACAGTTTTATATATTATTCAGTTTAACGTTTTATTTTATTTCGTGTGTTAGAGAAAGAAAACTACTATTTACTACACGCTCAGAAGTAAAATCGTCTTAGATCTACTTTTTTTTAAAATTACAATTGAAACTTAGCTCGGAAGAGGCATACCCTCAAACTTGCAAGAATCGTGTAGAAGATTGTGAATAATAAAAACTGAACTAACAGATTTGAGCGTTACGGTTTTTCTGTGCATTATTAAATAGCATAATGATAACAAACTATAGAAACGGATGAACGTGTGATGAAGATGAAACCGGAGCTAATAGTGACATCTACAACACGCTCTAATAAATAACAAAACACGGAACCAATAATTGCTTCAAACTCCCCCATCACCTCTCTATGAGCACCGAGATGATTGCATAACCTGCAGGGGAGTTAAACCATTCTATGTCATTTCATATTTCTCTCCCCTAAACACATTTACATTCATTGCAGCGGCTGGTGCAGCCTTTGTAGTGGCGTCTCCCTTCTCCTTATACACAATTTTAATCTCTACGTTTATTCAACACTGGTTCAAATTTCATTTTAGCCAATTATGTTGGTATGGAAATACTATATTGTACCTATGAAAAGATGGTTACTTTTTTTACAAATCTGCATAGATATTTCTTATCAGATACCAAAAATCGTCAAGACAAAAGTTCGTCACTCAGGAATTGCGGACACTAAGCAAATTCCTTAGCAAGTTTGATTTACGGTGCAATTTTACTAGTTTAGATATATGTTCACACATATAAATACGTTATATAATGGATATGGACAGTTAATAACAAATGAGGGAAATTTTGAGGAAGTGGCTGAATTCAAATATCTAGGAGCAATAATCACAAATAGGAATCAGATGCACAAAGAAATTAAACATAGCCTCAATTCTGGAAATGCGTGCTATTATTCATTACAGAGACTCTTGACGTTCCAACTTCTTTCAAAAAACGTTAAACTGAAAATATATAAAACTATTATTCTACCGTTATACTATATGGATGTGAAACATGGACTCTTACTTTAAGGGAGGAAAGGAGATTACAAGTATTTGAGAATAAAGTTCTTAGAAAATGTTTGGACCAAAGAGAGATGAACAGAATGGAGAAGACTTACATAACAGTGAACTACTTGGTCTTTATAGGAAGCCAGATATAATGAGAACAGTTAAGTCTCGTAGACTGCGATGGGCAGGAGATGTGGCAGGAATGGGGAATGAAAGAGGTGCATGGAAGTTTCTTGTAGGAAAAGGCTACTTGATACCCAAAGAAAGATGTGGGAGAATAACATTAACCATGATTTGAGGGAAGTAGATTATACAGGGGATGATTGCAAAACATTAGTCCAGGATGGGGATGTATGGAGAACTTATGTCCGCGCGGCCATGAACCTACGGGTTCGATAGACCCAGTGAGCCAGTGAGTTAGTCAGTACGGGTTCGATAGACCCAGTGAGCCAGTGAGTCAGTCAGTCAGTCAGTCAGTCAGTCAGTTAGTTAGTTAGTTAGTTAGTTAGTTAGTTAGTTAGAAGCAACGAGTTCAGATGAAAGATAAGAGAAATAAATATAGTAAGTTTTCGTGTTTCACGGTATTCTAAGAACTTAAAGAGTGTAGGAATTGTTCCCTTCATGGAAGTTCGCTCTAACGTTCCAGTATGGCTGGCAATCGCTTGTCAATCAATATCCTAGTGCTCCGGCGTCTCATTTATCAAATAGCGATTTCTTACAACATTTCTGCTGAAAATCCTACAAGAGTTTGATGCTCGTAGACCAGATATAGCCCGGATTTTTATCATAAGTAATGCCACGAGTGATTTCCAAGTTATGGATAAATTCACGACTCACGAAGTGAGGAGTGAATTTATCTAGAGAATTTGGAAATCAAGAGTGGCATTTGTTAGGACTATTTAACGAATAAAATTAAGCTGTTTACTCACAAATCATTATTTAAATATAGTTATTTTAAAATATTTATATATTTAATGTAAACGGCGATGTTTAAAAACAAATGAGAAACGATTGGTACGCTTCATTTGCTTCTTTTGTTCATCACTGCAACCAGATCATATTATTTATTATTGTAAGAATGCACTCTAGTGGAGAAAAAATGAAACACATCAAACTGTATATTAATTCATTTCTGATGTCCTATGACAATTATATTTTTCTGGAATGTTATTACCTGGGAAAAAATGCATTTAAGAAAGTGCAAACAGTGGTTTCTTTTTTTGGTGGTATAATCAATTGCTACAAATGTTTTTATATTAACTCCCGCATGCGCTACGTTGTTGACATTCATGCACTATATATACAATCTGGTAGCCGTATTTCTTGGTAAGTCACTGCAAAATAATGCTATGACCTATTGAGTATGTTAAAAACGGAGGTGCTTTCTTTATTATGATAAACTTTAGTTGGTAAATTCTAGGCGAAACACGACTGTGATTGGTTGTAAATAAAAAATCATTGAAATGTGATTGGTCACTGACTCCCATTTGAGGCATGACTTAAATAGTCATTAAAAATATTTTTTTGCGCGATAGTGCGTTTTGTCGTACTTACAGCAATGACGACCATGACTGAAAGTTCAACTTCCTACTTTTCGGGGTTGCCAACCTAAATAACTATACTGTTATAAAAATAATTATACTTTAATATTACATATTACAAACACGCGTGAGGGAAGCAAAACTACTGCCCTCTATATATACTACATACAAAGTATATACAGAAAATAAGGTAAAGTTAATAAACATTATACAAAACAAATCACTGTATTTTAAATGAACTGAACTTTATTTGAAACAATATAAAACAATAAATACGTACTTGCTGCTATTTTGTCACTAATTGGTCTGACGGCCTCCTGTTGTTTCAACTAATAAAAATTGCCTACATTGTTAACATTAGTCAATTGTTTATAATGAACGCAAATATTTGCAACAAAGATGTTACTATTTTACTATTATTTATTATTCTGAAAACACCATCGCGCAAAAAATAATGTACAACGCACGTTTATGAAATGTTTTACAGAATCTCGGAAATTAAAAACCTCGCTATCTGTCGGTTTTTAAACAATTTCCTCGATTCTGTAAAAATCACTTCCCAACCTCGCATCGTAACATGTTACTAAAATCTGTCACCCAGAAATGTATAAACTTGGCGAATTTCTTACCAATATATCAATGTATGATCTTATTTAGCTGGGTTAAGGGAGGAGAAAAGATTACCAGTATTTGAGTGTTAATTTCTTAGGAAAAATTCTGGGCTAAAGAGAGATGAACAGACAGGTGAATGGAGAAGAATGTATAAGAGTGAACTACATGATCTCAATCATCATCATCATCATCATAGTACATTCACGAATTTAGGTCATTTGTTGACCTGTTTCGGCCTCAAGAGAAACACCATCCAGAAGTATTTTGAGTGGACGTCCTGGTCTTCTTCTTTCTGCAGGTTGATAGTTTAACATTTGTTTGGGTATCATGTGGCCCTCCATTCGATGAACATGTTGCATCCATCTTGACTTATAATCAGAAATTTTGTTTTCTAAAGGTTCCATGTGTAATTCTTCTAAGATGTCATTTATTTTACGATCTAGTAGTGTGTATCTTATTTCAGCAGATCTAAGTCTCTGGATATCCTTCTGTTTCAATGTCCATACTGCACTACCATACAAAAGAGTTGGAAGAGCCAGTGTTTTATACAGTTTTAGTCTTGAATGTTTTTTTACGAAACGTGATCTTTATAGGAAGCCAAATGTAATAAGAACAGTTAAGTCTCTTACACTCCGATAAGCAGGACATGTGGCACGAATCGGGAATGAAACAGGGACATGGAAACTACTTGTAAGAAACCAGAGGGAAAGCGCCCAATCGAAAATCTAAAGACAATGAGGATCTGATCTAATATTAGCTAATACTAACAAAACATGGAATATAATATAAATAAAATCATATATATAAATGTATGTATGTCTGTCTCTCTGTTCTTTACGAGCTGCCGTACTGCTCATCCGATTCTGATGGGGCTTTTTGCAAAATGTTCAGGAGTTTCCCGGGAAGTTTTTGGGCTATAAGAGAGTTGTAATACTCAATCCCTTCACCCTTTAAAAAATCACCCTTTGTAGAGAAATACGCGTTTTTCGGAACTTTTTGGACGCTTAAATGGCTTACGCTGCCTAAAAGTATAACATATACACCAAATTAATGTACACGTGATTGAATATCTAAAACAAAAAATCTACAAAAAAAGTCCGCGTAGCATATGTTTATCTTTTACGGATAACTCATAACAGCCATTTTTATCTTTCAGCTTGTTGATGTCAAGAAGATCGGGATGACTAGATTCCCGGGCAAGCTCAGCAGCGCGCGGCGGGTATTCTTTTACGCATAATTCACAATAATAATTTTTGTCTTTCAGCTGATTTATGCCAAGGATATCGGGATAAGTAGATTCCTGGGTAACGTCGCGCCGGGTAATCAGTACGGGGTATCTAAAAATAATTACGATATAAATTTATAGACCTAATTACCGGTAATTTTCTCTTTACTTATTCAACTAAATATAGAAACACATTTAATTTATTTAGGCATAGCAGCGCACGCAGGTATTTGCTATTAATAGATATGTAGTCATCAATTTATGAATGTAGTGATATCTTGAATTTTTAAAACAGAAGTTTAAAATTCCCTGTTTTTTACGTTTAACATGATGGAATATTCCATTCGACCCATTGTTTAGATGAAGTTATTTAATAAAAACGTTATCCCTTCCTATACAACAGTAGCCAACATAAAACATACTTTTCCCCTCTGGTAGAGAATTTTTTTTTAATCCAATTGGTGTGTATGGCTATCAGGTTGGGCCGGTTACAACTTTCATGTTATCTCCCCCCCCCCCGCCCTCTACAACATATTCTAAACTTCCGCGCGGTTATAAAAAAAAATCTGAAAACAAAAACCTCATTCACTGATAACTCCCTCCATTCCGACGCTCAATTGTTTGTGGCAATAGGGAAACAAAAGCATTCCACGTGCCCGACATAAAATACAAAATTGCTTACAATAATTAACATTTTAAAAAAATGACAAGCGTTCAGATCATTTTAAAAAATACATTCTCTTCCCGAGTTGGCATTTTCAATTCATTGTTTCTCTCCGCATTTCTTTCACAAATTGATTTCCTTTCATTTAATTCAATAGTAACAAATATTTTTAAACTTTTAGATAAAATAAAATAATCTAGAAAAAAACTGGAAAGTTCATGTTCAAAGAATGAAAGATGAACACATACTGAAAATTATACTTAATTACAAACCTAAAGGAGACAGGAATGTTGGTAGACCCGAAAAAAGAGATGGATTCAACTTTTTGAATGAGAATCTATGAGACCGGAACAATGTGCTTAATCCGTGATTGTTGTTGTTGGTGATGATGATGATGATGATGATGATGATGATGACGATCGCAAATATGAACTGATTTGTTTTTTTGTTTAATGCCCCTAGGTTGTCTTTTATGACTTTTTTTTTGCTTTCTCCCCTGGCATTGGCGAAATTGTAATCAATTTCCTAAGTTGGAGCACCTGTAAGGCGGAGTTATTTTACACCGATGATATGATGGGTGATGGGTGATAAATGGTAATGAAACGCCAGGAGAGTTCTTAACATAAATTCCAGACCATGGGCAACCACAGTCATAATTATTTTTAAGGAAAAATCCTATGGTCTGACCAGGAACCGAACCCAGGACCTCAGAACTGTAGTCGGAAACGCCTATTACGCTAGTCGACTGAAAATATATAAAACTGTTATTCTCCCAGTTCATAAACTCTTACTTTAAGGGATGGCAAAAGATTACGAGTATTTGAGAATGAAGTTCTTAAGAAAATGTTTGTACCGAAGAGATATGAACAGACAGGTGAAAAGATAAGCTACATGAACTTTATAGGAAGCCAGATATAGTGAGAACAGTTACGTCTCGTATACTGGAACTTTATAGGAAGCCAGATATTGTGAGAACAGTTACGTCTCGTATACTGGAACTTTATAGGAAGCCAGATATAGTGAGAACAGATATAGTCTGGGAAAGCTGAAGATAAAACAGAATTGTTTTGAAACATGTCCAAGAACAAATCAACATTAATATTGAGGTAAGATGTCCAGACCAAAAATAATATAATAGTGAGAACAGTTACGTCTCGTATACTGGAACTTTATAGGAAGCCAGATATAGTGAGAACAGTTACGTCTCGTATACTGGAACTTTATAGGAAGCCAGATATAGTGAGAACAGTTACGTCTCGTATACTGGAACTTTATAGGAAGCCAAATATAGTGAGAACAGTTACGTCTCGTATACTTCGATGGGCAGGACATGTAACACGAATGGGGAATGAAAGAGAGGTATGAAAATTTGTTGTAGGAAAAACCAGAGGGAAACTCCCATTTGGTAGACCAAGAATGAGGTGGGAGAATAACATTAACCATGATTTGAGGGAAGTAGAATATACAGAGGATGATTGAAAAACATTAGCTAGGGATAGGGACACATGCAGAGAGCTTATATCCGCGCGGCCATGAACCTATGTATTCACAAGTGCCAGTGAGTTAGTAGCAGTTCTTGTAAAACAGTAATTCTTACAAAATTTTATTTCATATACGTAATTAGAATTTATTTATAAAATAATTGAAGAAGTACCTCAAAAAAGTGTAACCAATAATTTAAAAGATTGAATTAATATTGTATAATGCTATTATGGGCTTCTTAGAGAGCATGGAAAGTCGAGTTCTGTCGAGATCTACGACGAACTTATAATAGAATTACATGGTAACTGATGTAATATTTGCAATAAAATAATATAATACTCTATTTTTTAGCCTTCAGATAGCAGGACACTATTTTTTCTCTCCAAAACATTTATATATAGGTTTCAATCTCTCGAACAGAAAATATGGAGTTTCTACCTTTAAAAATATTGTTCTTAAAAAGTACGGTTTTATATCGATAACTGACGTAACTGTAGAATGACATCATGTTTTATTATAATAACAATAATAATGTTTTATTTATTCTGGCAAAGTTAAGACCATGAGGCCTTCTCTTCCACTCAACCAGCACAAATTACTAGTATATATTTAACAATATAGATTATATATACACTATACTCGTACTAATTATAAAGAATTAAAAATATATTAAATGTTGCAATGGAAATTTCGTGCACAAACAAAATTTTACACGACAATAACAATAATAATACTTATAATAATAGTAATAATATAATAATATAATTATAATATAAATATGATAAATTATACGAGAAACACCAATTAATATATGTACCTTACACTGGGTAATGATGAAGTCGAGGTTAGAGCAAATGTAAATTTAGATTTATTTTAAAAGATGCCAATGTCCGGCAGCACCTTATTTACAGAGTGAGAGTAAAATAATCTCTGTGAAGTTTTCAATTTTATTTCAATAAGCAATAATTGTGAATGTAATATATATATATATATATATATATATTTTACATTCACAATTATTATATATATATATATATATATATAGAGAGAGAGAGAGAGAGAGAGAGAGAGAGAGGAGTTACAAAATACATGTATTGAATTTTATGTTCTAATAAACGTTACTAACTAATTATACAAAATAAAGGCAACTTACATAACAATAGGCTTATCCTTGTTCATATTAAACTCATCTTAAAAAATAATAAACAACAAAATTTTAAAAAAATAATAAATTTAAATTATTTCCAAATATCGCTTATGTGTAGTGTGAGAGCTTTAATTAAAATAAATAAAGAATTACACGGGACAACAAATTTTAACTTTTTGTCAGTTACGGAATTGAAATGACCAGATTTCGACGTATTTTTTCATGCTGAACACGAAAATGGCAATGAAATTGTTAGCAGTGTTCTCGTTTTTTCGTAATTTTGAAAAATATACTTGAGTAAAAATGTTTTCCTCCTTAAATCTGGTAATATTAAGACCAGCTTACCTCAGTTAAGGGCGTATCCTTTTAGCCTGTCTGCAGTAATGAACCTCGGGGACATGTCTCACAATTGACCAACAGTAGTCAACTAGCATAGATGTATTCTATTTGTCTTGGTATCGTCTTTCCAATGATGAGATCGTCTGATGAAAATGTTCTCCATGTTCATCAGAAACTGCACCATAATTTTCCAGGAAAAAGTTCAAATGAGAGTGGAGAAAATGGATTTTTAATGACATATTGCACCCCATTTCACGATAAGCTAGTAACACATTGTCTGTAGTTTGGGGCCCGGTGGTTCCCCAATAAATTTAAGGAAACTGCTCTGAATGGTTCCCATGCATTTTTTATTCTTTTCTTTTCAAAAGTTCCGAAAATTGTTTATCCTTGAAGAGTTCTCTGATCTAAGAACCAATAAAAATACCTTCCTCAATTTTAGTTGTACTTAGTCTCAGAAATTCTGTGAGTAAGTACCTAAATGCAATCACATCAGTAACACTGCCTTAAGATTGAACTTTGATAAATTAAAAAATAATTACCACTCTTCTGGTTTGTGCTGCATATTTATAGTAGACATTTGACTTTGTATATTGTTGCAGAATACAATGTCATTATTTTTTTATTGTTCAAGTGTTTCTGGCATGTTCTATATGCAGAGTCCTTTACATTCTCACCAAGATGCTTAAGCTGTGTAAGTCGCGAAGCCAGGAGCTCTGCTTTGGCTTTTGAAAGTTCTGAGTCTCAGGCAAGATCATTTAATTCCTCTTCAGTCATTCTGTGTGACTCAATTCGAATTTCAGGATTGATGTCAGGATCATAGGTTGTGGATGGTCTGGGTATTTCTTCCGAAGTGCTTTCATCGTCTGAATCAATATTATAGTAGTCTGGCAGTACTGGAATAGGAAGTTCTTTAGAGTGTGGCACAGGACGAATAGCTGAAGGTATTTTGGGTTAATTCACAGCTGATCTCTTATTTTTTAAATAAACTTAATTGGTGGGACCATGTAGAAATAACAAGGACTTACATGATTAGTTTGTTCTCTCCAAATCATGGGAATTTCTTCTTTCCTTTACACCAGTCACTAAAATTTGCAGAACAGCCAATGTAGCAAATATGTGGAGCAAAATGTTTGTCAAGATCCTCTATTTTGCACCCGAAATAAAGATTGGTTCGCTTTGTTAATAAGTTGAGCTGTATGTTGCTTTCGTAATGTGAACGTCACTTTTCCGCAAATATAATAAACGTTATGTGGACTAATTTTAGCATTTTAGCTTTCATTACACTGCAATCTTAACTCTGCGCATAATTTTAAAAATGTATCTGAGAAAATATAGACATGTCACACGTGTGTTCTACACGACAAAACTGCACATTTATATAACTTACACACGAAGGCACAAACCATTGTTCACTCACGAAATTCCACTTCACCTGATTTCACTACCTGTTGGGGTAAACACTGGCCCTTTAAGATAAATCTTATCTATATTATACAGCTGTCGCTGTCTGCCCTCCTCTAAGGGTGTTTCCTTGACCTTCACACTGACTACAATATTCACAGCATATGCAGTAACACTAGGCATGCTGATAATTTAAAAACCAGACCACTGCCATCATTTTAATTGTCATATTCGTAATTAGGAGTTTGATATTAACATAAAACGGTCACTTTTACTTCCGTAACTTTTTGGCTGTTGTCCAGTGTTATTATTACGTATGAATTTATTCATATTCAACAATATTTTTGGGTGTAGGCACGAATGCGATCTTAACTTTTTTAACCGCAAGGCACTAAAAACCAGCGCTAAATATATTCTTCTTCTTCATCTTCTAAGGATTGAACTATTTGGTTCGTTCCAGCTCCAAGTATTATAGCTACTGTGTCCATTTCTTTCGTGGGCGTCCCCGATCTCTTTTTCCTCCCCTTGGTTGAAAGTTCAGACTTTTCCGAGGCAATCTCATTTATACTACAGGAAAGTAATACAACTCTTGAATTGGTAGATTGGATAACCTCACTACCTGCCGTCCACACCGCATCCCACCTCAATTCACTCCGCTCTTACTCACGCAGAAAGTGCATCTGCTCCGTAAAGTGGGTTGACATTGCTGATTTCTGGCTTCGATATACGTGTCTTGCAGTTAAAAACGGGAGATAATTTTTTGAACACAGCCTTGGTATATCACAACGCTTCTGTGGGAGAAGTTTCAAGGTAGATTTAGGCATGCGATGGTTGACAGTTCCCCTGATTGTAGGGTCAATTTCTTAATAATATTTTAAGAGAATTCCAGGCATAAAAAGTGGAAAGGTCATAAACTAGACATCCTACCGGCAAAGATGCATCAAAAAAGCCTTAAAACGGATAAATTGACAGAATAGTAGCAGTAATAATTGAATTTATTTACTTTTTCCAATAAAAGGAAACACGTTTTCATTTACAATGCGCACGGGCTGTTTGGCCGCACGTGCATATTTTATTCCATGATTAAAAAACATACGAATATATAAACAATGCCACAACAACATGTCAACAAAATAACTGCAGTTCAAGTGGATTTTTGGAGAAGAGCTGCCAGAAAATCTCGACTGAAAAAAAAATTAGAAATACAGAAATTAGAAAATGGATGAATGCAGAAAGAAGTATAATGGATGAGATTGGACACAGACGGCTAAAATGGTATGGACACGTAAAAAAGAATGCAGGATGGAAGACTACCAAAGGCTGTCTATGCATGAAAAATTGAAAGAAGGAGCAGAAAAGGAAGATCAAGAAAACCCTGGAAGAATAACATGCAAAATTCAATGATGAAATTTGGTGTAACAGACGAAGACACAGAAGACAGAGAACGATGGAAAACTTGAATTAAGGGAAATTTGTGAACGTGTATTACAAACTAATAGTCTATAAGTCCGTAATCATTTATGCATTTTTTAAATTCATGTTAATTACTAAGATTGCTTGGAGAAAAACCTCAATGATGAGAAAAATTCTCAAAATGAATTAATGAATATATAAACAAATACATACATGGCTACACACCTACAGTCATACATAAAAAGATCATGCGTATAGATATTTAAAAAGTATCTAATTGTGTATATTAATAATTAAAATAAATAATTAGTGGACAGAATAAGACTATGACGCTTGCCGAAAAATATAGCATCGCCGCGACTCATAGGCAACATCTCTGACAAGTGTGAATTGCTGGTTGTAGCATACAGGCGCATTGCTACAGTGATAGGAATTCCCACTGACTCGCCAGTGAGAGATCACAACCAGAGAAAAAAATAATTAATTCACTGACACTGTCCAACGCGGAGGTTCATCGCCGTGTCATCACAAACTCTCAATGCGCCCCTCATTCATACCCTGTTTAATTCATCTCCAACAAATTTTGTTAATACTATTCCCCGTTCTCATTATATCGAGCGTTTTCCTACTGGTTTTCCTGCGTAAGTTCCATTGCCCGTCTTCCATTCAAAATTTCATTCTATCGGGCGTTTTCCCTCTGGGTTTTCCTGCATATGTTTCCTTGCCCATCTTTCATACCTCATTCCTGCCACATGTCATGCCTATTAAAACATATAACACTTAATCGTTCTTATTACGTTTCCCATAAAGACCATGTAAGTCTCCTTTGATCGTTTTCCCCATTCACATATCTCTCTCTCTCTCTTGGGCGCGCGCGTGTGTATGTATGTGGGGGTGTGTGTGTATGTATATGTGTGCGTTTTTTATATCATTTTAATTCGTTTTGTAGCAATATTTTTAATTATTAATATACAGAAGTCCACCGCTATGGTCTCGAGGTAGCGTACTGCCTTGTCACGCAGAGGGCCCGGGTTCGATACCCGGTCGGGGCAGTTTTTCAGGGTGAGGTTTTTATCGGGGTTTTTCCTCACCTGTAAGACAAATGTCAGAAAAACTTTAAGGCCCAAACGGTCCCCTAAATCATATGGCCATCATAATCCTTGTCATTATCAACATCCTTTACCGGTATGAAAAGCAACGGAAAGCTACCACACCTACAATTCCCTAGTAAAGCTGCAAGCATAGCATAAAAATGCTATGATTGCAGTGAAGGACTTGCCTTCAGGCAGAATTACTATGGATGGATGGAATAAACAAAATGAGAAGTTTTTATATCTATACACATGGTATTTTTTTCATGGATGAGTGTAGATGTGTATTATTGTGTATGTAGGATAGACATAGATCATATATATATATATTATATATATATATATATATATATATATATAAATATTGTTTTGATACAAATGTGTAGCCATTTAGGTATTTGTTTATATTATGATTATTTTTGTTTTTTTTTTTATTCATGGAAAAATAATGTACCTACGGCCAAGCAAGCCTGTACGTAATGTAAATGCATATGTATTTCCTTTCTTTTGAGAAAAAGGCAATAAATTCCATTCCACGTGTATATCTCTCCAACTCTCGCGCGCACTCACACACACTCACTCACTCTCTCTCACACACATACTCACACACACACTCACACACTCACACGCACTCACACGCTCTCGCGCGCGCTCACGCACTCTCACTCTCTCTCGCGCGCGCGCACACGCAACCTCTCTCTCTCTCACACGCGCGCGCGCACACGCACACTCTCTCTCTCTCTCTAACACGCGCGCGCGCACACGCACACTCTCTCTCTCTCTCACACGCGCGCGCGCACACGCACACTCTCTCTCTCTCTCACGCGCGCACGCTCTCTCACTCTCTCTCACGAGCGCACGCTCTCTCACTCTCACTCTCTCTCTCACACGCTCACTCTCTCTCTCACACGCTCACTCTCTCTCGCTCTCTCTCTCACGCTCTCTCTCGCTCTCTCTCTCCCTCTCTCTCTCGCGTTCGCTCTCTCCCTCTCTCTCTCGCGCTCGCTCTCTCCCTCTCTCTCTCGCGCTCGCTCTCTCCCTCTCTCTCTCGCGCTCGCTCGCTCTCTCCCTCTCTCTCTCGCGCTCGTCCTCTACCTGTCTCGCTCGCGGCCGCTCTCTCCCTCTCCTCTCTCGCGCTCGCCT